>SNQJ01S0021481.1:54238-116241 GCA_010110895.2 Picea sitchensis | reverse complement strand
CAGGCAACATCAACCAAGAATCAAGGAATGAGTCAGCAACATCTGTTTGTCCACTTCCAGATCTCAACGAGCCCTTGGTAGAGAATAGGGAGGAAGAAAGAGTACCAAACATCAAGCAAGAACCCGACATCAAGCAAGAACCTGGCACTTGATTAATTTCAATATGTAATCTCCATGTTTTATTTTTGTATATGTATCAACGATATTTTCTACCGGTTATACTCTTTTCATAACAATAGTAGGAGAATTAGTAAGGAAATCGATTTAGGTATTGTAGAACCAACAATGAAAAAAAAAATTAAAGTTTTGGAGCATTTTTTAAAGTGATATTGTACTTAATAATCTTGACCACACCTTTTTAATAATATAAAATTCTCCATTTTTTTTTTATTAATTTCTTTATAATTTATTTAAATATAAGAAATTATCATTTTTTTCCCACCGAAATTTTCTAACACCTTGATTGTAGTGCACTTTCATATAACAATTAAAACATGAACTGTATGATTCCAAAATACTTCACTGCCATCGTAAATATAAATCCTTCAAATTACACCAAAAAAAAATAAAATTCTAGCAACAATTATGGATATACATCATGAAGACCAAAGTAGTAACCATGCTATAGTTTTATTATATTCATTCAAACGAAGGGCTAAATCACAGACACTGGTTGGTTAGTCCACTTTCTAGGCAGACTAGAGTGACCTCAAAACATTAGGCTCCATATACATGAAGACAATATCCAAAATATATTCATCAAATCTATAGGGTGACGAGGGTGAAGAGAAGCAGTTAATCCAAACTATAATATGGACCTAACCGCTTGGATGAGTCAATTTCATACTGTCTGCATCTGACATTTTAGGTCAAGTGTCCAGAACAAGTATAAACACACTTATCCATCACCCATAAATGTATGTTGTCCTTGCAGATGCACAAGCCCAAGCATACTCAGTAAAAGAAATCATCCTCGTCATCTGGCAAAGGTTGGTCTGCAACTTTCCGAATTTCTTCCTCGATGTGTTGTTGCTGTGAGAGGTCAATATCAACTTCTGGGGGCTTCAATGCAGGGGAGGCCACAAAGTGAAGATTTGGATCACTGCAGGGTGAAAACATAAATATTCCATCAGATGAGGAAAAGAAAAAAGGGCTAAAAAATTATTCATTATTAAAATTCACCCAAAAAAAAAAAAAAAAAAACTTACCCAGCAAGTTTCTTTGCAAGGTAAAGAAATGGCTTTTCAAAATTGTAATTGCTTTTGGCTGAGATCTCATAGTATTGCAGATTCTTTTTCCTGTGAAAAGTAACCTGCTTGGCCTTGACCTGTCTGTTTTTCACATCAACCTTGTTCCCACATAAAACAATGGGAATGCTCTCACAAACTCTGCACAGGATGACATGGAAAATATATCTAATGCTCTCTGAAATATATGGTTAAGAACTTACACATAAATAAGTTACATCTTTAACCTAGCTTTTCCTGGGAATGTTCTCACAAACTCTGCACAGGATGACATGGCAAATATATCTAATGCTCTCTGATATATGGTTAAGAACTTACACATAAATAATTACATCTTTAATCTAGCTTTTCCTAAATAGATGTTTGCATTTTTGAGATGTTTGCATTTTTTATTTTATATCAATAATCACTAAGGGTTATGGTTGAATTTTCTGGAAATAAACTGTGTAAGAAACTTGTATTTTTCAACAGTGAACACTTCACCCATCATCAATTTTCAATCCAATAACCTTTTTTATTATCAGTTTTACCTATCCTTAATGATGAGTGAACTATCCACTAAAAAGTTTATCCCCTAAAAATTCAACAATAATAATGGACTAACTAACTGTGAAAACCTACACACTAAAACACTAAACTGTTTTCACATATAACTTAAACAACTAAAACACTAAACTGTTTTCACATATAACTTAAACAACTGTTTTCACTAATAACTTAAATAGAAATTTAATAACTCCTTGAATATATCTGAAGTCACCTACCTGCAGATGTCTCGGTGCCAAGTGGGAACATTTTTATATGTTAAACGGGCAGTAACATCAAACATTATGATTGCACATTGGCCATGAATACTGTAGATCAGAATGGTGTCTATTTAGTAGATGAATACTGATATCAAAGCCTGTCAATTAGAATATTCCTAACGTTGAAGTTAGTCTATCATGATAGATTCTATAATAAATAAACAACTTACTAGTATCCATCCCTTAGACCACCAAACTTCTCTTGTCCAGCAGTATCCCAACAATAAAATCTGATTTTCCCACAGTTTGTATAAAAGTCCAATGGATGCACTTCTACACCAATAGTAGCTGCAGGAAACATGCTCAGTTATAACAATGTTTAAAACAGTTGCCAATACTGCTGACAAGTTTTTTTTTTTAAAGTAAGAATTACTCCAATACTACTTAAAAAGGATTTCACTCTTAAAACGTGTTACTCAGGGGACTTTTAAGGAGAAATAAACTGAATCAAAATCAAGCTAATTGTAATAAAATCATACTTTGAAGATTTTTTTAGTACAAATACATTGAAAAACAAACTTTAGCTAATTGCCATAAACTCCTACCAGTCTGTAAGCTGGAACACAGAACAACCAACTAAGAAAAAACTTTACTCCTAAATATTTGGAGATGCATGTAACTCTAGTGTAAAAGTGGTGACGACAGATTGATGTGATGTGATTACCGGTTAAGATTAATATCCAATGGCTAATTCATGACAACAATAACAAGTGGCAGGAAGAAAAACAGTATGAATCAGTAATATTTTCACCTCAACAAGCCCAAGACACAGTCCCACTGTGAGTGTGATTACCTTCACGCAAAATGCATCAATTTTGGTATGTTTTTTTTCTGAAAATCGCTCTGCTTCCTAGCTTTTCCTGGATTATGGTTTTGTTTATGATTTTTTGTAGTTGTGAATTGGTCTTAAACCTTAAAAACCATATTATAAAATTAGTTTTGTAGGATTCCCCACAGGGTGGCCAAAAATTCTTTTAAGAAATTTCCACTAAACCAATATTTTAAAACTAACTTCTTTCTGACGTAAAGTATTATTCGTGTCAAACGATTGACATATTAAAGAATTCATTGATTCCAATGTTGCGTTGGTCTGTCCCAGGTCTGGCCTACAAGGAGCCAAATAAGTATATCTCTGTAAGGGAATCCCAAACATTTATATGTTGAAGCCTGCGATGTACCCAAATCTCTGAAACCTATGAACGATAAGATGTCTCACCAAATTTTTATTTTTTAATCGATATTTTTATAGCATTATATCATAAACATTTATAAAAAAAAATTATAATATGTATCTGAGTAAAATAAGATGTATCCAAACTCAAGCTTAGATTCTTTTTGATAATATGTATCTGACTAAATAGGATGTATCCAAAATAAAGCTGGGATTCTTTAAGATATAAGCCCAAATCATCTCTCATTCATTTTATTTGTACTATCTTTCTCTTTTATTTTAAAGAATATTATTTTTATATTTTGTCTTAAGTTTCTTTTAACTTAAAAATTAAAAAAATGTAGTAGAAACATTTTCAACTGCAATTTACAATTGTTTTTTATTTTAATTTTTGATAAATTGTTTTTTATTTTTATTTTTTATATTATCATTGATTAGTTTTTTAATTTTTAATGAAACAAATCTTATGTCATACATGATATTTTTTCCCTCAAAAATCAATATATATATATATATATTTAAAAAGAGAATATACGTGTTACAGCAGTTCCAAAAAAAACCAGACTTGAAACCTATAAATGTATTTTTTCCAGAGAAAAAATCCATATATATATTTAAAAAGAGAATATACATGTTACTGCAGTTCCAAAAAAGAATCAGACTTGAAACCTATAAATGTCATATAAGATATATTTAATATATTATATTATTTTGGTACTTATAAATTTCATATAGGATATATTTAATATATTATATTATTTTGGTAGTTGTAATTGTGTAACGAAAAGAAATAAAGATTTTATATTTATAAAGATTATTCTAAAATTTTGTATAATATGTTTATTGAATTGGTTTTGGAATAACATCTAAAATTGTTATTGATTAGTTGAATTTGTCTTCTTTAGATGTAAGGAAATAGGTTAACTGTCAAAGACCTAAAGGCTTTGGGCGAGAGTGAAAGTAGACCCTTTACAAACCATCAATGAATTGTTTTAGATGAGATGGTTTTTCTTAAATAACTGTGACCTATTAATAAACATTTGTGAATAGCAACCAGTAATGGTTGTCCTTAGAGCCTATTAATAATTAAGGTATCATAGATTTTACCCTCTTAAATTCTACCCTTTAGGGACCATCAATGAGCTGTTTTAGATAGAATTGCTGCCTATTTAATAATTGAGGTATAATATATTTTACCACCTTAAATTCTACCCTTTAGAGACCATCAATGAATAAGTTGTTTTTAGATAGAATGGTTTTTGTGATCCATTAATAAGTATTTGTAAATAGCAACCAGTAATGACTCTCCTTATTGCCTATTAATAATTGATTAATAATTGAGTTATAATAAATTTTACCACTTTCTTAAAAAGAAGGAAAAAACTCTATTAAATTGTTTAATATAACTGCAAATTTGCAGTGGTTTGGTTTTCTTATATCTAATTGTATCTAAATTAATGTATTTCAAAAACAACTTGGAAATCCCCCTAAATTGTAATTGTCATTAGGGAATAGTTGTTAAATTCCACATAATGTGATTTTAATCTCAGGACTAAGATTTCAAAACATAAAAATTAATCCTGAAATCAGGACTAAGATTTCAAAACATAAAAATACTATCAAGAACAGAAGATATACCGGACAAATAACGTTTTGATTTATGCAATCAAACAAATACAGCTAAAACTGTCACTATATTCAAGTCCATGAAAAGAGTTCGTTATCTTACGTTCATATTTTTTCTCAAATTCCCCTGTCAAGTGTCTCTTGACGAATGTTGTCTTGCCTGTGAAATACAGGAAAAAAACGCGATCATATAAATGATTTAACCCTGAATAATACCCATGATACCAGTACACCCCCCAAAAAAAAAACTGTTGCAATCCCAGTTTTTGTTACGCAACTTTCGCTGCAAATGGTAACTAATTCACATATCTATATATACCTGTGCCACCATCCCCTACAATGACAAGCTTGAAGCTGGGGCAGTTTACGTTTGCCTGGACATGAAAGTTCAAAATGAGGAAACAATTATACGTGATCAAACATTTGAATTTTGAGGAAGGTCCCCATTAAATCTTCCGTATGAAAATTCTGAGAAAAAGAGAAATTGCGTTAATTATGTCAAATCTAAGGTCTAATTTCAATACCAATTTGCAACCCCCACAACATACCATTTGGCCAGCGATTTTGATAACTTCTGTATATATATTTTTAACGGTGATATAAGATCTACCAACAAACAAGCAGTGCGTTGTGGCACACAAGATAGCAGGACAAACGCTCAACCCTAATTAGTAGTAGCACTATAGAATATTATGGTGACGATTGCTGCATGTCATTCCTGAAGAATATTTGAAAAACAAACTCTAAAGAACAAACACACAATCCACGTATGCAAGAACTATTCCTTTCGAAATCTGATAATTCCCTGATTAAAATAGATCTCTACCAGATTTCCTTAATAAGAAATTCTAACTCTAGGAGTTTTGATCCACTGAAAATGAAAAGTTATAAATGCCCTCTTATCAAACTCTACTTTCACACTTTGATATTGATATTATCATATGCAAGATTTCATTAACCTAATATTGATATTATAATATGTATGCATGGTGAAAGAGACTCGCTTCAATACAACGCTAACAGGGATCTACAAAGTACCAGTAGAATTGAAAAGATTAGAAGGACAAGGCACACTTTTCAGATTCTCAAATGGTTTCCAGACAGTACTACTACCTCATATTCTTATTCAGTACTGTTCGGTTTCGAGTAGAAGTTTGCCTGTTAAATTCCACATGTCTGTAGAAAACCAGGATAGCCTGTGGGTAAAGGCAGGGCATACTGATAGCCATTAATTATTTTCAACATGGCATGCAGAATCGAATTTGTTCATGTGGAGATGTAAGGGAATCTCTGGGCTAAAGTATTCTGGTCAACTTAGCTTTAATGGAGTCACTTCACTTCTCCAAATGCCTGTCTGCCTGCCTGAATTAATTAACATCATATCTAGTCATGAAAATTTTACTTGATCTTATTGCATGAATAGATATGAAAATTTTACTTGATCTTATTGCAGGAATCTCAGTTTGGTCCCTGTGAGGTGACATATCATTAAGCATCTCACCTTAAAAAGTTAAAGGAGATTATCAAAGATAGCTACCACCACTGAACTGAGAATGATAGGTATATTAAACTGAGAAAAGGAGTATCAAACTTTTTCCATGTGAACAGGCTTATACGGTCCCAAAGAGTTCATTGTTTTCTCAAGTTAGGAATATGATCAGACATACATGATGATAGATATGTGCAAGGTTCCATTAGAATATTGTAAAGTCTCAAACAGCTCTATAAAACTGATGTCCACCAAATTTATTTCAATATAAAATGCTTTTGAAATCAATAACAATGTTAATGGCCAAGTTTACCAATTGTTTAAAAGTTGCCAATATGCTTTATTTCGGTGGAAACATATATATTGTACTTATCCATTCCCACTTGTACCTTAAACATAATGTGATGTGAGATGGAATAAGAGAAAATATATTTATTTTGGGTAATTTAAACATGATGATGTGATGTTAGATGAAGTGAAAGAAAATATATTTATTTTGGCTAATTTCAAGATAATGTGATGTTAGATGGAATAAGAGGAAATACATTTTAAGTAAATATAAGATTGATATAAATATTTAAAAATAAAAATTACAATTATATTAAAAAATAAAAATATTTAAAATATAATTTATAATTATTCTACTTATTTTTTAATTTTTTTTATTTATTTTAAATAAATATAAGATTAATACAATCACTTACAAAAACAATTTACGATTGTTTTAAATAAAAAGTGTTTAAAATACAATTTATAATTATTCTACAAATTATTGATTATTTTAAACATTTATTTAAATAGATGTAAGTTGATATATAACACATTAATTTATATAAGTATTTTTTCTTAAAAAATATAATTTTATGTTAATAAATAAGATATACATATTGAAATTTTGTTAAATATATAGTTGGGTATTGTAAAACAAGATTTTATTAAGCTCTATATAAGATCTAGAAAATAAACATGTTGTAATGATAAGAGATGTTACATTCATATTCTATTTGCCAAAACTTGATGTTAGGGAGGGGCATCTTTCTTATGATTCCTTGATCATATGGTCATATAGTCGACAGTGTTTCCCTTCTATTCCTTCTTTCAAATATCTACCGTGTTATTCTCATTAGGCTTCTGAAATAAGGTATTTAGATGAAGATGAAATTCCATGCAATCTTGACCACCATTATCCAAAGTGTTTTTGTTCACTCTTGATACCCTCTAGAAGCACTCTCAAGTGTAGATAAATTCCTCTGCAAGGGAGACTCTTTTCTATCAGTAGCTCATAATGATCTCTAATCCCATCATGAGGTATATTAGGAACATCTAACATATGCAATGGCCATGAGCTTTAGGGCACAATGTTGCTTAATTACTTCCACCTAGAGGCATTTAGTGAACAAATCCTTGCACCAAGTGTGTTTACATTTTCTTCTCTTTTGGTCCTTGGAAGCATTTACCTTTGGATAAGACTACTAGGTGATCTGTTGGTGGTGTCGAAAATAGAAAGTTCTATGTTCGTAGTTCAATAATCATGACTACTTATGGTCTTCATAATCCAATGATATTTTTGTAGGGTGAGCCTTTGCTCAAATCAATATAGATGCAAATTTGAACAATGGACCAAAGTTTGGCATACCACCATTCAAAGGGCCCAAGAAAATAAACCTATCTAGAGTATTAGTAATGGCCATGGGAGAATTTGTAATCCAAAATTTCAAAGGAAGGCTTGCCAAACTCACTAAGAGAAAAACTAATGAAAGCAATAAACTTAGAATAAATGTAACACTTAGCCTACAAAAACTTTGCATCTTTGTTGTTCTATTGTGGTTGGTATATCTTCTCTCTTATGTTCATTTATGTATCTCATGTGTAGCACACTCATTCTTGGGAATCATTCTCTCTTTAGTGCCCTTTCGGTCTAACCCTAGCGCATTCCTTTAGTGTTGTTTTTTTCTCTACTATAGGTTTTTGGGTTGGCATTTTGGTTCCATTTGATCCCCTCTTTATAATTGTGATCTTAGCATGGTTTCAAAATGGGTGTGCAGTTTTTCTACCTATTTCATTGCTACTTATGATTTTTTTTCTTCAATGTTCATGATGGTATGCTTTGTGATCATACTTTCACATATATAATCTCTAAATCAAATATTTTGGTGTTTTTTTCATGGTGTTATTGTTCACTAGAAAAAGTGCTCTATTTGAGGTTGTTTGAGTTGTTTTGTGCACAATTTTCAAATATATTTTCAAATTTATGTGCCCAACATTAGTGTTTCTTTTTTGTTTCTTATTTTATAAATTTTCAATAGTAGATATGAGGCTATTAGTTGGTGGCATTATTGATATTTTGTGGTTGTGTGTTTATGCAAGAAAATTTCCCATCATCAATATCAAAGGTTTACCTGATGAAAGGGCCCAATTGGTGTTGGATTACTAAGAGGAGGGTTGAATAAGTAATGAGAAATTTATACCACTTTCATCAACAATTTATATTCCTTTAACTTATTCAACCATATTCAACAATTCATCATCAATACATAATTGTATCATATACATTAACATCCATCAATGCATAATAAACAATAATAAACACATCCACACAATACATAGTACATCAATATTTGCGTGGAAACCCAATGTGGGAGAAACCCACATAATGTTTTTCGTATATATCAAAGAATTACATTCAAGGAAACATCAACTTCCAATTCTCTAGCTCCAACTGGAAGGAGGCTCCAACCCCCTAGTTTCTCAGGCTTCAACCTGAAGTAAGCTCCAAATCTCTAATTCTCTGGCTCCAACCATAAGGAGGCTACAACCCCCTGAGCTCTCCGGCTACAACCACCTAGTTCTCAGGCTCCAACATGAAGGAAGCTCCAACTCCCTGGTTCTTTGACACCAACAAGAAGCAGGCTAAATCCTCCTTTCCTTGTCCCATCCTGCCACCATGTAATATAAATGCCAAATGTATATGACCTGTCACTATCACCAAATCACATAACCTGTAGCTTTCACTGTCGCAACCTGTCATGTCAAACCTATCACTGAAAAGTTGTCACAACATGTACCAACCTTTTTCAAAACTTTCCTACATATTTGTGACCTGTCTACGTTGTAACACAAAGATGTCTGCGGATCTCTTTACCACAACTCTTGGATGTCTACGCCTTCGTTCTCTACAACTCGCGGAATACTACAAAACTCTCCTAGTTTCACTGTCACTATCTGTATTTATGTCAAACTGTCACTGTAAAACCGGTCAAAAATAAATTGTACCAGCAACCTGTAACAACTTGTACCAAAACAATTGTACCAACAATCTATAACAATAATTTCGTCATCCAAACCAAATCTAATCACCAATACCAATCACCAAAACAACTCTCAACCATATGCACAATATCACCAAGGTGTGCATCAAACAAAACTATTCATAACAACTCACAATCATCACCCACACATGCCTCTACCAAGCATGTACCAATCACAACCAAGTACCAACCTGTACCACAACAAGTGCATCAACCATGCACAAAAGACATACTCTAATCTAACCAACAAAGGGCCTCTAGCAATACATCATACCATCCATAAAATGAATACCATAAATCCTTACATCAAACCATGTGCAAAAACCTCATTGTTATGTAGCCTTAAATATGTACCATTCACAATCCAATCATATACCAAGACCACTACAAAATGGTTCTCACAATGCACCAAAATACATATCAATATAACCTAGATATGCACCAACAATGTGCCTCAACAAATCTTCCTCAAATCATGCTCTACAATAGATATCATGCATCCAAGAGGGCATATACCAAAACTCACAAAGTCATGCGTCAAGTATGCTCCACAACATCATTGAGATATAACCTCATATGAATATAGACATACCTTTACACTCTATAACTGACATGGTGCTTCAAATCTCATATCAACCTCGAACTCAACAACCTGGGATGAATATGTCCTTAAACCCTTTTTCTCATCTTTTCACAGATCCGCGCTCTTTGCTCTGTAACCTCGTGAATGTTCGTGTTTTGTCCTTCACTAGACGACGTATGTACGTGACTTCTCCTTCTAAAGCTCATGGATAACCTTAGAAACCCTGGAACAATCACACTTTCTGCAGCTCCGAAAATTTTCCGTCAAACTTTCTTTGCTTCCTCAACTTCACGCAACCTCAGATTTGTCAATTATACTTGCAAATAACCTTTCACAAAATAGATATCCAACTAATTTAAATAGGTGCTAATAATATTCCCTTTCTCTCTTATTTATACTCTCCAAGTGGATTCCTTTAGGGATCATCTTCTAATTTTTTTACCCAACTTCCCTCTTTTAGGGCCAACCCACTTTCAACTACTTTACCCACTTGCAACCACTTTATCCATAATTAGTAAACTCACCACTTCTTGTTGAAACTAATTTCTTTTTAATTATTTTCTTATTGCAACACCTTTAATCATGATTAACTCCTAGTTACAACCACTTTGACTAGTAAACTTATTCTAGTAGATTCTAGAATAATTGACTTCTTTGACCTTCTAGGGGCTTCTAGATAACGCATGAGGGTTCTCCAACTTCACTAAGCCATATCTCTTTAACCACGAGGAACTACGTGGCATACCACATATCACCGGAAACAACACGATATGTAATATCCATCTAGAATAGTCTCACCTGCAAATTCATTGATCTTCATTACATTATTCTTAAAACAAGCTCAGGGTCCTTAACCACACCTCTAGGGATACCAAAATGTGCTACCAGACATACTCAAGGGTTGACATAAATCTCTAAGACTTGACATCAATCTAAAATATCATACTCCAAGGGTTGACATCAATGACAACCAACTATCCAAAACAACTATCCATCAATCTAAACCAATTGTCCATCAATCTCCCCCTTTGGCATTGATGGAAACACTTAGTCATGACCACACTCATTCTCATGCTACCCCTTTGATTATCTCTCCTCATCAATGTTTCTATCTCTCCCCCTTTGACATCAATGGAAAAGGGCATCTCCCTCTGTGGTTGCTCCCCTTTATTGAGCTCTCCTTGGGGATTCTCCCCCTGTCTTCGTACCTCTGATTATTCTCTCTCTCCCTTTCACAAATAACTAACTCCCCCTATCGATATGTCTCCTCCTGACACTATACCTGCTTCTTTTAGAGTTATTTTCCATTGGTGCTTCCTCATGTAATTCAACTGACATATAAAAAACATTCAATATTAAGCATTGTTGGCGCAATTATTTGCATAATATATTACCAAACATAAATTATCAACTGAGATTCATAATCACTAGAGTTGATGCACTATATGCACCGATAACAGATAGGTTCCTATGTCTGTTTAGTATATATTAGATAAGAAAACCATTTAGAAACCAACATACTCTTAAAAATAACAATCTTCACACAACTCAAAAGTTGGAAAGAAAAACGCGTAAACAAGCAAAATATCTTGCTCAGGTGATGGAACTGTCCATTGATGGCTCGTGAAAGGAAAATATGAACTTTGATTCTATCCCCTGAAACAACTAAACTAACAAGTGGGATGCCTCATTAAATCTCATGTATGGAGAAATATGGAGATCCAACTGTTCCTGCATTACCACACTTTGCAACAAATTCAAATAGTGAAATCAAACAAAATAACATGAAATCAAAATAACAAATATATGAAATGAAAATCTACACTAACAATTTACAATAAGCTTACCAAGTTGGATCAGTGGCCCTTGCCGATGCCAACATGGAAGTTTTTATATCAACAGATGATAACTTCTGAGAGAGACAAAATCACTGAATCCAAACTTGCATTAATCTTCAACAGGTAGGTTTACAAAAGGACTCTCTTCATGAATCCAATCTACATCATAACAATTCTTCTCAAGAACCTATCTCATAGCAATTCCCTTAATCTACATAATAATAATCCTCTCCTCAATTTACATAATAATGATTCTCTCCCTCCTCATGAAGAGAAGGCACTCTCTTTTATACATGAGAGCTTTGAAAATAAGATAAACATCTCATAATTACAGATTCACTTTTCTCTGAACCCATTTCCCTTTATTACAAAATATAATCCCTTCAAATCCTCACACATATCTCTCATATATCTTGGATAAGATATGACAACCAAATCTCCATGATCTTCTCCTTGGATTAGGATTGAATTATCTTCTCAAATCTTGAAATGGTGGAGGAAGTATTCGAGAAGTCTTTTGAATTAATCCTTCACATATTCCTACACATGATAAAGCTCACACATTTTTGAGATATATGAAAACATGTCAATTTTCTAATATTTAATCACAAATTCCCTTTTAATACTAAAATAAATGATTTGGAAAATAATAAGGTTTAATCCATATTTAATTATGAAAATGGTATCATGAAAGATTAATGGGGCGATGAAATGTGAATACTGATGAAGGGAAAGGTGGATGGAAATACGACATTTCTAAGTCCCAACAAGCATTCAAAATGTAAGCATTCAGTCCTCGAGTTGTAGGACAATCGATGAAAGAGTGTGTTGTTAAGGCACTCAGTGATGTTAAGTCACTGGTTCGAAACCTAAAGGGACAAAAAATCCAACCATGTTAAGGGTTGTTGTGGCTCAGGCCGGGAGCGATCCCAGGGTGATTTTAACGGCTTAGATTCCCCCGAGTCACAGTTTCTCAAGCCACAAGCTAGTCCTGCAGGTCAAAGACAAAGTAGAAAACAAAAAAAACCGTAAGCATTCAAATAATCATCCAACATTCTCTGAACCAATCTTTGAGTCATTCTCTGAACCACTCTCTGAACCAATCTATGAATCCATCTCTGTCAATACTATCCAAGATTCTACTACTCAATTGTCCATAATGTTGACCCATCTGTCCATGTACTATCATGAAGTCTTCACTTCTGCAATTGATCATCAAATGTCAACTGTGTCCACTGGTATTCTCTATCTATCAACCAAACTCTGCATATTTGGAACAACCTGTGTTGAAGACATCTTTGTCTGAATACAATCATAGACATCTGCCTATGTAATTTTCCAACTAATCAATCTGTCATACTGTAATTTTGCTAACTAATTTCTCTGAGTCTGTCTACTTGAACTATGTAAGTTGCTCGAAGGCTAGTTCTCTGATCTGTCTCAGCTACTACATAGACTCCCCCTATCTAATATTCATATTACCTGAGATTCTCCAAGTCAGATGGCTCAGAAAAATACCCACTCTAATGCATAGTCATCTTCTTCTTCATCTGCGGATACATATTCATTTTCTTTCTCTTTCTGAATTCTATCATCATCCTAAGTTTTGACATATTCTTCATCCTCTACTTGAATTTTGACACTTTCCTCTTTACCTGTAAATTCATCATTATCTTGTGTTGTTACAGATCCTAAAAGTATGATTCCTTGGACATGTTCTTAATTTACTCGCTCCTCCTATTTTTCACTTCTTCTCCAATCCTTATTGTGTCTATCATCAATATTTTCTTTCATGGGAGGATTTATCACACTTCTACAATTTCCATCTATGTGTCCATAGTTGTGGCATTTGTAACATTCAATATTTTGAGGGGCCACATAAGCATTTCTTGCCTGATCATTTCTTTCATAAGCCTTGCAATCTGCAACCTTATGTCCAAAATTAGTAAAGTAAAAACAATGACCATACAATAAATTTACATACCTGGGAGTGAACGATCTTCTTTGTGGTGTAGTCCTTCTAGGTTCCTGTATTGGTTGATCATGATTCACGTTTATTGTTTCCTAAATGTAGAAGGTTGTTTGTATTCATTTCTTTCTAATTATTGCTGACCATGATTCCTTCCTTTGAGAACTTTTGCATAACTCTTTTGTTCTGTTGCTTTCGTCATGGAGCTTGAACCTTTCTCAGTCTGCATCTGGTTGTATCCTGGTCTGGACCTGTCATATTATGTCCTTTGATTGTTGATGATATTATCCAATGTCTTGGTGCTATCTTGTTGTATGTCCTTTTTTAAAGATATTTTCTCAGAGTGATTGCTTCTGCTTCCAACCTTTCAATCATCTTCTCCTTCTCTGCTAGCTGACTTATAAGTATTTCTTCAATCCTTCTGTCCTCTTCTACCTGGACTTTCAACTTCTGAATTATATTCTTGACTTCTTCTGAGTTGAGATTCTGGGCTCCTTTTACTTTTAGTTCTTCCTTGAGTGACTTTTTTTTCTTTCTTTCCTTCCTTAGTTCTTCTAAGGCACTAATTAATTCTTCTCTGAGATTGAATCCTCCTTCTTCTTTGGAACCATCAAAGTTTCTTGTTTGATTTTCCCTAGCCAAAAATAGTACCTATTATGAATTAGTGTTGGTTTCATCATCTTCATCAAATGAGGAACTGTCTTCTCTTGAGTAGATATTTTTCTTGTATACTTTCCTTTTGTCTTTTATGTTTCCCTTTTGATATTTCTTTTCTTTCTTGGTATCTTCCGCTTCATCACTATCTGACTTCTTGGCATAAGGACACTAATTTTCAAAATGACCAATTTTACCATAATTAAAACATTTCAATGTAAGCTTACCTTTGTATTTACCTATTCCTTTTTGCAACTTTCTTACGAAGTTTTCTATTTCTTCATCTTCCTCTGAGTCATCGTTGCAACTACATTCTGACTTTTTCTTTTGCTTGCTCTTTTTTTTGTCTTCTTGGATGCTTTGAATGATGCTTCCTTTGTAACTAGGTTCTCTTGTTCTGTTCTCATTTCATAAGAAGTGAATATCCCATGTAGCTCATCCATGCTCAAGGTGTCTAGATATTCTCTTTCTTCATGGGATGAAATCTTCAAATCATATCTCATAGGTAGAGACCTCATCACTTTTTGAACAATGATTGGTTACTTCATCTCTTCTCCCAAACCTTTAATGGCATTGATTGTCTCATCAACTCATAGGAGGTAGGAGGCAATGTTTTCATCTTCCTTCATCTTTAATTGTTCGAACTTGGCTCTAAAGGTTTGAATTTTGTCTCCTTTAACTTTGGCATCTCCTTCATATATATTCTTTAGTTTATCCCATATTTCTTTTGCAAATTCAATGTGCACAACCTTGGTGTATACTAATTCAGTCAACCCATTCAGGATAGCATTTTTGGCTCTAGAATCATTGTCTTAAAGTTTCTTTCCAGCCTTTTCTGTCAGAGGAGTGGTTGGTTCTTTGTATCCATCTACTACTGCTCGCCAAGTATCAATCCATGTGCATGTATATATGTTTTCATTCTTTTACTCCATAATGCATAGTTCTCACCATCAAATTGTGGCACCCAAATTCTAGTGTAATCCATGATCTCCTTGCAGTGGTTAGACTTCTTCTTGAAGGACCCTCTCTGATACCATTTGTTGGATTATTGAGAGGGGGTATGACTCGGTAATGAGCAATTTATACCACTTTAATCCATAGTTTATATTCCTTTAACTTATTCAACCATGTTCAACAGTTCATCATCAATATATAATTATATCATAAACATTAACATCCATCAGTTCATAATAAATAATAATAAACACATCCACACAATACACAGTACACAGTACACCAATATTTATGTGGAAACCCAATGCGAGAGAAAACCACATAATGATTTTCTTATATGTCAAAGAATTATATTCAAGGAAGCACCAACTCCCAATTCTCCAGCACCAACTGGAAGGAGGCTCCAACCCCCTAGTTTCTCAGGCTCCAACCTTAAGGAAGCTCTAACTCCCTAATTCTTTGGCTCTAACCAAAAGGAGGCTACAACCCCCCGAGTTATCCAGCTACAACCACCTAGTTCTCGGGCTCCAACCTGAAGGAAACTCCAACTCAATGATTCTCCAGCACCAACCAGAAGGAGGATACAACCCCCTTTCCTTTCCCCGTCCCGTCGCCATGTAATATAAATTCCAAATGTAGATGACCTATCATTGAATCACATACCCTATAACTTTCACTATCACAACCTGTCACTATCAAACTTGTCACTGAAAAACCTGTCACAACTTGTACGAACCTTCTTCAAATATTTCCTACAGATCCACGACATGTCTACGTTGCACCATGCAGATGTCTGCAACTCTCTTTACTGAACTCGTGGATGTCTGTGCCTCTCTTCTCAACAACTCACAGACTACTACAAAACTCTCCCAATTTCATTGTCACTATCTTTGTTTCTGTCAAACTATCACTGTAAAACCTGTCATATCAACTAGTAACAACAACCTGTAACAACCTATACCAAAAACATGTAAAAATAATCTCATCATCCAAACCAGATTTAATCACCAAGACCAATCACCAAAAAAAATCTCAACCATATGCAAAAAATCACCAGAATGTGCATAAAGAAATTTTGTTCATAACAACTCACAACCATCACCCACACATGCCTCTACCAAGCATATACCAATCAAAACCAATTACCAACATTTACCACAACAAGTGCATCAACCATGCACAAAATACATACTCCAACCTAACCAACAAAGGGCCTATAGCAATACATCATACCATCCATACACCAAATACCATAAAATGTTACATCAAACCATGTGTCAAAACCTCACTATTATGTATCCTTAAATATGTGCCATTCATAAGCCAATCATATACCAAGACCACTAGCAAAGGCTTCTCACAATGAACCACAAGACATATCAATATAACCTAGATATGCACTAGCAATGTGCCTCAACAGATCTACCTCAAATCATGCTCTACAATAGATATCATGCATCCAAGAGGGCATATACAAAAACTCACAAAGTCATTCCACAAGCATGCTCCACAACATCACTGAGCTATGGCATTGTTAGCATATAGACATACCTTTACACTCTATAACTCACCTGGTGCTTCAGATATCAGACCAATCTCGACCTCAACAACCTGGGATGGATATATATTTAAACCATTTTTCTAATGTTTTCACATATCCATGCTCTTTTCTCTATAACCTTGTGGATGTCTACACTTTGTTCTTCACTGTCCCATGGATGTATGTGAATTCTCCCTCCAAATCTTGTGAATAACCTTAGAAACCCTAGAACAGTCACACTTTATGCAGATCTGAAATCCATGAAACTTTCTTTGCCTCCTCAACTTCATGTTGTTGGGTTGTTATATTCTTTCCAGTGAAAGTCTAGTTGAGGTGAATCGACTAACGTTCAAAGTTAGAGGTGGATTGAAAACAGTGAAGGTTGAGGTGGATCGACAACAAGTCGAAGGTTGAGGAAGTTGACTGAGCAAAGTCGAAGTCGAAGATATTGATGGAAAGTCAATTGACAAGAGGTCGAAGTGCATGCATGGGACGATTGACTAGATACTGAATGAAGGTCGATCAGTAGTTGACTGGTAAACTGACTTGGAGTCGACTATAACAGAATCCCAGGATTTGCAGGATTTGTAGCCAATGATATGCATGGATATGTAACCATTTTTAGGCTCCAATATTTAGGGTTTTCCTATTGTAAAGCCTATAAAGAGGTGTGTTGTAAGGTCGTAAAGGTTAATGTAGAATATGTTAATGCATGGTAAATCACATATTGATTGATTGATCGTTTTGATCAATGTTTAGAGGGCGTTGGTCATGCATATGCAAGCCGGATTGGCTACAGGGTTGTTCTTGCGCAGGAAAGAGGGTATGATGTCGATTGTGTCTTAGGTGTGGACCAAGGTTAGACATGTAACCTTTTATTTTGATCGAATAAGACAAAAAGAGAGAAGAACACTCAAAGGAATGTTGGTTTTCCCGGTTAAGGGTTTCCAGGGTAAAATCTCAGTGTACTGTGTGATTTCTTGTGTCATTTGCATTCTTGATTAAATTCTTATTCTCTTCTATTAGGATTAGTGTGGAAGTGTCTGTCATTTCATGACATGTGGTATCAGAGCTTAGGTCTTCCCTAACAAGTGAGTTATCATAGCAATGTTATGCTTTGGCGATTATATCAGATCTTGATTTTCCAATCTTGAATCTAAGAACTAAACCCTAGGTACAGTAAGATTCGTAAGTCATAAATTGTGTTAAAGATCGTGATAAAGAATGGCGAGCAGTTCCAGAATAGAGATAGAAAAATTCAATGGCCAAAATTTTGAGCTTTGGAAGCTTAAAATGGAAGATCTTCTTGTAGATCGAGAACAATGGACAGTGTTTTGTCCAGGTACCCAACCGATAGGCATGTCGATGGAAGAATGGGAGGAACTCGAAAGAATAGCAAGAAGTACGATTCAGATTTGTCTTGCAAATTCGGTGTTGTTGAATGTCTTAGGTGAAGATTCAGCGAATAAACTATGAGACAAGCTGGGAAGCTTATACCAGTCAAAATATCTAGTAAATAAGTTGTTTCTCAGAAAGAAACTGTATCTTCTGAGGATGAGTGATGGAATTTTGGTGACTGATCATTTAAATGAATTTAATACCGTGTTAAGCTAGTTATCATTTAAATGCATTTAATACCGTTGTTAAGCTAGTTATCATATGGTCATATAGTCTAGAGTGTTTCCCTTCTATTCCTTCTTTCAAATCTCTACAACGTTATTTTCATTAGGCCTTTGAAATAGGGTATTTAGATGCAGATGAAATGCCATGTAATCTTGACTACCATTATCCAAAGTGTTTTTGTTCACTTGTGATACCCTCTAGAAGCACTCTCAAGTGTAGATAAATTCCTCTGCAAGGGAGACGACTCTTTTCTATCAATAGCTCATAATGATATCTAATCCCATCATGAGGTAGATTAGGGACATCTAACATATGCAATGGCCTTGAGCCATGCGCATTATCCACTAACACTAGGGAATATTGTTTCTTTAAGGCACAATGTTTCTTAATTACTTCCACCTAGAGGCATTTAGTGAACAAATCCTTCCACCAAGTGTGTTTACATTTTATTCTTTTTTGGTCCTTGAAAGCATTTGCTTTTGGATAAGGCTACTAGGTGATCTTGTTGGTAGTGTCTACAATAGAAAGTTCTATGTTCGTAGTTCAATAATCATGACTACTTATGGTATTCATAATCCAATGATATTTTTGTAGGGTGAACCTTGCTCAAATCAATATAGATGCAAATTTGAACAGTGGCCCAAAGGTTGACATACCACCATTCAAAGGGCCCAAGAAAATAAACCTATCTAGAGTATTAGTAATGGCCGTGGGAGAATTTGTAATCCAAAATTCCAAAGGAAGGCTTGCCAAACTCACTAAGAGAAAAACTAATGAAAGCAATAAACTTAGAATAAATGTAACACTTAGCCTACGAAAACTTTGCATCTTTGGTGTTATATTGTGGTTGGTATATTTTCTCTCTTATGTTCATTTATGTATCTCATGTGTAGCACACTCATTCTTGGGAATCATTCTCTCTTTAGTGCCCTTTCGGTCTAACCCTAACGCATTCCTTTAGTGTTGTTTTTCTCTACTATAGGTTTTTCGGTTGGCATTTTGGTTCCATTTGATCCCCTCTTTATAATTGTGATTTTAGTATGGTTTCAAAGCGGGTGTGCAATTTTTCTACCTATCTCATTGCTACTTATGATTTTTGTTCTTCGATGTTCATGATGGTATGCTTTGTGATCATACTTTCACATATATAATCTCTAAATCAAATATTTTGGTGTTGTTTCCATGGTGTTATTGGTCACTAGAAAAATTACTCTATTTGAGGTTGTTTGAGTTGTTTTGTGCAAACTTTTCAAATATATTTTCAAATTTATGTGCCCAACATTAGTGTTTCTTTTTTGTTTCTTATTTTATAAATTTTCAATAGTAGATATGAGGCTATTAGTTGGTGGCATTATTGATATTTTGTGGTTGTGTGTTTATGCAAGAAAATTTCCCATCATCAATATCACAGGTTTACCTGATGAAAGGTCCCAATTGGTGTTGGATTACTGAGAGGAGCGGTGAATCAGTAATGAGCAATTTATACCACTTTCATCCACAATTTATATTCCTTTAACTTATTCAACCATATTCAACAGTTCATCATCAATATGTAATTGTATCATAAACATTAATATCCATCAGTGCATAATAAACAATAATAAACACATCCACATAATACATAGTACACCAATATTTATGTGGAAACCTAATGCGGGAGAAACCCACAGAATGCTTTTCTTATATGTCAAAGAATTACATTCAAGGAAACATCAACTTCCAATTCTCTAGCTCCAACTGGAAGGAAGCTCCAACCCCCTAGTTTCTCAGGATCCAACCTGAAGGAAGCTCCAACTCCCTAATTCTCTAGCTCCAACCAGAAGGAGGATACAACCCCCTGAGTTCTCTGGCTACAACCGAAAGGTGGCTACAACCACCTAGTTCTCAGGATCCAACCTTAAGGAAGCTCTAACTCCCTGATTCTTTGGCACCAATTGGAAGGAGGCTACAACCCCCTTTCCTTGTCCCGTCATGCCACCCTGTAATATAAATTCCAAATGTAGATGACTTGTCACTATCACCAAATCACATAACATGTAGCTTTCATTGTGACAACCTGTCATTGTCAAACCTATCACTAAAAACATGTCACAACATGCACCAACCTTTTTCAAATATTTCCTACATATCTGTGATTGGTCTACGTTGTAATGCGCGGATGTACACATATATATTTACTGCAACACATGGATGTCTACTGCAACACATGGATGTCTATGCAATACATCATACCATCCATAAAATGAATATCATAAACCCTTACATCAAACCATGTGTGAAAACCTCATTGTTATGTTGCCTTAAATATGTACCATTCATAATCCAATCATATACCAAGACCACTAGAAAATGGTTCTCACAATGCACCAAAAGACATATTAATATAACCTAGATATGCACCATCAATGTGCCTCAACAAATCTGCTTCAAATCATGCTCTACAATAGATATCATGCATCCAAGAGGGAATATACCAAAACTCACAAAGTCATGCCTCAAGCATGCTCCACAACATCATTGAGCTATAACCTCATAAGAATATAGACATACCTTTACACTTTGTAATTGACCTAGTGCTTCATATCTTAGACCAAGCTCAGCCTCAACAACCTGGGATGAATATGTCTTTAAACCCTTTTTCTTATATTTTCACAGATCTATGCTCTTTGCTCTGTAACCTCACAAATTTGTGTGCTTTGTCCTTCATTGGCCTGCGTATGTACGCAACTTCTCCTTCTGAAGTTCACAGATAACCTTAAAAAACTTGGAACAGTCACACTTTTTGCAGCTCCAAAAAAAATTCTTCAAACTTTCTTTGCGTCCTCACCTTCACGCAACCTCACATTTCTCAATTATACCTGCAAATAACCTTTCACAAAATAGATATTCAACTAAGTTCAATAGGTGCTAATAGGAGTCTCGTGCTCTCTTATTTATACTCTCTAAGTGGATTCAATTAGGGATCATCTTCTAACTGTTTTACCCAACTTCCCTCTTTTAGGGATAACCCACTTTCAACTACTTTACCCACTTGCAACCACTTTATCCATAATTAGTAAACTCATCACTTCTTGTTGCAACTAATTTGTTTTTAATTATTTTCTTATTGCAACACCTTTACTCATGATTAAATCCTAGTTACATCCACTTTGACTAGTAAAATTCTTCTAGGAGATTCTAGAATAATTGACTTCTTTGACCTTCTAGGGGATTCTAGATAACTCATGAGGGTTCTCCAACTTCACTAAGCCATATATATTTAACTGTGAGGAACTACGTGACGTACCACATATCATCGGAAACAACACAACATGTAATATCCATCTAGAATAGTCTCACCTGCAAATTCATTGATCTTCATTACGTTATTCTTCAAATAAGATCGAGTTCCTTAACCACACCTCTAGGGATATTGGAATGTGATACCAGACATACTCAAGGGTTGAAATCAATCTCTAAGAGTTGACTTCAATCTAAAATATCATACTCCAAGGGTTTACATCAATGACAACCAACTATCCAAACAAATTGTCCATCAATCTAAACCAATTGTCTATCAATCTCCCCCTTTGGCATTGATGGAAACACTTAGTCATGACAACACTCATGCTCATTCTACCCCTTTGATCATCTCTCCTCATCAATGTTTTTATCTCTCCCTCTTTGAAATCAATGGAAAAGGATATCTCCCTTTGGGGTTGCTCCTCTTTATTGAGCTCTCCTTGGGGCTTCTCCTCTTGTATTCATACCTCTGATTATTCTCTCTCTCCCTTTGACAAAGAATTAACTCCCCCTGTTGATATGTCTCCTCCTGAAACTATACCTGCTTCTTTTGGATTTATTTTCCATTGGTGCTTCCTCGTGTAATTCAAATGACATATAAAAAGAATTCAATATTAAGCACTCAAAATGTAATCATTCAGTCCCTGAGGTGTAGGACAATCGATGACAGGGTGTGTTGTTAAGGCACTCAGTGATGTTAATTCACTGGTTCGAAACCTGCAGGGAAAAAAAATCCAGCCACATTAAGGGTTGGTATGGCTCAGGTTAGGTGAGATCCCCGAGTGATTTTGATGGCTTAGATGCCCCTGAGTCATGATTTCTCAAGACACAAGCTAGTCCCGCAGGTCACAGACAAACTAGCAAACAAAAAAGAATGTAAGAATTCAAATAATCATCCAACATTCTCTGAACCAATCTCTGAGTCATTCTTTGAACCACTCTCTGAACCAATCTATGAATCCATCTATGTCAATACTATCCAAGACTCTGCTACTCAAATGTCCACAATGTTGACCCATCTGCCCTTGTACTATCATGAATCATTCACTATTGTAATTGATCATCAAATGTCAATTGTGTCCACTGGTCTTCTCTATAAATAAACCAAACTCTGCGTATTTGGAACGACATGTGTTGAAGACATATTTGTCGGAATACAATCATAGACATTTTCCTGTGTAATTTTCAAACTAATCAATATGTCATACTGTACTTTTGCTAACTGAATGCTCTAAGTCTGTCTACTTGAACTATGTAAGTTGCTCGAAGGCTAGTTCTATTATCTGTCTCAGCTACTACATAGACTCCCCTATCTATTATTCATATTACATGGGATTCTCTAAGATGGATGGCTCAGAAAAATACCCTCTCTAATGCATAGTCATCTTCCTCTTCATCTGTGGATACATCTTCCTTTTCTTTCTCTTTCTGAATTATGTCATCATCCTATTTTTTTACATATTCTTCATCCTCTACTTGAATTCCGACACTTTCCTCTTTACCTGTAAATTCACCATTATCTTGTGTTGCTACAAATCCTGAAAGTATGATTCCTTGGACCTGTTCTTAATTTACCTGCTCCTCTTGTTTTTCACTTCTTCTCTAATCCTTCTTCTGTCTATCATCAATATATTCTTTCATGGGAGGCATTATCACACTTCTACAATTTCCATATATATGTCCATAGTTGTGGCATTTGTAACATTCAATATTTTGTGGGGCCACATAAACATTTATTGCATGATCATTTCTTTCATAAGCCCTGCAATCTACAACCTTATGTCCAAAGTTAGTACAATAAAAACAATGACCATAAAATAAATTTACATACCTGGGAGTGAACGATCTTGTTTGTGGTGTAGTCCTTATGGGTTCATGTCTTGGTTGATCATGATTCATGTTTATTTGTTGCTTGAATGTAGAAGGTCTTTTTTATTCATTCATTTTTTATTATTGTTGACCATGATTCCTTCCTTTGAGAACTTTTGCATAACTCTTTTGTTTTGTTTCTTTCGTCATGGAGCTTGAACCTTTCTCAGTATGCATCTAGTTGTATCTTGGTCTGGACATGTCATAGTATGTCCTTTGATTGTTGATGATCTTATCCAATGTCTTGGTGCTATCTTGTTGCATGTCCTTTTTTTGAAGATCTTTTCTCAAAGTGACTGCTTCTGCTTCCAACCTTTAAATCATCTTCTCCTTCTCTTCTAGATGACTTCTAATTATTTCATCAATCCTTTTTTCCTCTTCTACTTGGAATTTAAACTTCGTAATTATCTTCTTGACTTCCTCTGAGTTGAGATTCTGGGCTCCTTTTACTTTTAGTTCTTCCTTGAGTGACTTGTTTTTCTTTCTTTATTTCCTTAGTTCTTCTAAGGCACTAATTAATTCTTCTCTGAGATTGACTCTGCCTTCTTCTTTGGAACCATCAGAGTTTCTTGTTTGATTTTCCCTAGCCATAAATAATACCTTTTTTGAATCACTATCAGTTTCATCATCTTCATCAAATGAGGAACTCTCTTCTCTTGAGTAGAGATTTTTCTTGAAGACTTTCCTTTTGTCTTTTATGTTTCCCTTTTGATATTTCTTTTCTTTCTTGGGATCTTCCTCTTCATCACTATCTGACTTCTTGGCATAAGGACACTAATTTTCAAAATGACCAATTTTACCATAATTAAAACATTCCAATGGAAGCTTACCTTTGTATTTACTAGTTCCTTTTTGCAACTTTCTTACAAAGTTTTCCATTTCCTCATCTTCCTCTGAGTCATCATTGCAACTACATTCTGGCTTTGGTTTTTGCTTGCTCTTTTTTTTTTCTTCTTGGATGCATTGAATGATTCTTCCTTTGTAATTGGGTTCTCTTGTTCTATTATCATTTCATAAGAAGTGAAGAAGTGAATATCCCATGTAGCTCATCCATGCTCAAAGTGTCTAGATATGCTCTTTCTTCCTGGGCTGAAATCTTTGGGTCATATCTCATAGGTAGAGACCTCATCACTTTTTGAACAATGAACGGTTCCTTCATCTCTTTTCCCAAACCTTTAATGGCATTGATTGTCTCATCAACTCATAGGAGGTAAGAGGTAATGTTTTCATCTTCCTTCATCTTTAATTGTTTGAACTTGGCTCTAAAGGTTTGAAGTTTGTCTCCTTTAACTTTGGAATCTCCTTCGTAGATATTCTTCAGTTTGTCCCATATTTCTTTTGCGGATTCACTGTGCACAACCTTGGTGTATACTAATTCATTCAACCCATTTAGGATAGTATTTTTGGCTCTAGAATCCTTGTCTTCAAGTTTCTTTCCATCCTTTTTTATCGGAGGAGTGGCGGGTGCTTTGTATCCATCTACTACTACTCACCAAATATCAAATACCTGTGCATGTATATATGTTTTCATGATTTTACTCCAGAATTCATAGTTCTCACCATCAAATCGTGGCACCCAAATTCTAGTGTAATCCATGGTCTCCTTCCAGTGGTTAGACTGCTTCTTGAAGGACCAGATCTGATACCAATTGTTGGATTATTGAGAGGGGGGTGAATCAATAATGAGCAATTTATACCACTTTAATCCACGTTTTATATTCATTTAACTTATTCAACCATGTTCAACAGTTCATCATCAATATATAATTATATCATAAACATTAACATCCATCAGTGCATAATAAATAATAATAAACGCATCCACATAATACATAGTACACTAATATTTATGTGGAAACCCAATGTGGGAGAAAACCACAGAATGATTTTCTTATATGTCAAAGAATTATATTCAAGGAAGCACCAACTTCCAATTCTCCAGCACCAACTGGAAGGAGGCTCCAACCCCCTAGTTTCTCAGGATCCAACCTAAAGGAATCTCTAACTTCCTAATTCTTTGTCTTCAACCAAAAGGAGGCTAAAACCCCCCAAGTTCTCCAACTACAACCAGAAGGTGGCTACAACCACCTAGTTCTCAGGCTCCAACCTGAAGGAAACTCTAACTCCCTGATTCTCTGGCACCAAGTGGAAGGAGGCTGCAACCCCCTTTCCTTTCCCCGTCCTGTCACCCTGTAATATATATTCCAAATGTAGATGACCTGTCACTATCACTGAATCACATACACTATAGCTTTCACTATCACAACCTATCACTATCAAACCTGTCACAACTTGTACTAACCTTCTTCAAATATTTCCTACAGATCTATGACTTGTCTACGCTGCACCACATGGATTTCTGCGGCTCTCTTTACTTCAACTCATGGATGTCTACGCCTCTCCTCTCAACAATGCACAGACTACTATAAAAATCTCCCAGTTTCATTGTCACTATCTTTATTTTTGGCAAACTGTCACTGTAAAACCTGTAACAACAACCTGTAACAACCTATACCAAACAACCTGTACCAAAAATTCGTAAAAATAATCTCATCATCCAAACCAGATTTAATCACCAAAACAACTCTCAACCATATGAAAAATATCACCAAAATGTGCATAAAAAAAAATTGTTCATAACAACTCACAACCATCACCCACACATGCCTCTACCAAGAATATGCCAATCACAACCAAGTACCAACCTGTACCACAACAAGTGCATCAACCATGCTCAAAATACATACTCCAAGCTAACCAACAAAGGGCCTCTAGCAATACATCATACCATCCATAAACCAAAAACCATCAACTGTTACATCAAACCATGTGCCAAAACCTCATTGTTATGTAGCCTTAAATATGTACCATTCATAAGTCAATCATATACCAAGACCACTAGAAAATGATTCTCACAATGCACCACAAGACATATCAATATAACCTAGTTATGCACTAGCAATGTGCATCAACATATCTACCTCAAATCATGATCTACAATAGATATCATGCATCCAAGAGGGAATATACAAAAACTCACAAATTCATGCCGCAAGTATGCTCCACAACATCACTGAGCTATAACCTCATTAGCATATAGACATACCTTTACACTTTGTAACTGACTTGGTTCTTTAGATATCAAACCAACCTCGACCTCAATAACCTGGGATGAATATCTCTTTAAACCCTTTTTTCTAAACTTTTCATAGATCCATGCTCTTTTCTATGTAACCTCGTGGATGTACACACTTTGTTCTTCACTAGCCTGTGGATGTATGTGACTTATCCTTCTGAAGCTCGTGGATAACCTTATAAACCCTAGAACAATCACACTTTCTGCAGCTCTAAAATCCATGAAACTTTCTTTTCCTCCTCAACTTCATGTTGTTGGGTTGTGATATTCTTTGCAGTGAAAGTCTAGTTGAGGTGAATCGAATAACGGTCGAAGGTCGAGGTGGATCGACAATAGTCAAGGTTGAGGTGGATCGACAACAAGTCAAAGGTCAAGGAAGTCGATCGAGAAAAATCGAATTCAAAGATATTGACGACAATTCAACTGACAAGAGGTCAAAGTGCAGGTGTGAGACGTTGACTAGAGACTGAATGAAGGTCGAACGATAGTCGACTGTAACAAAATCTCGGGATTTACAGGATTTGTAGCCAATGATATGCATGGATCTGTAACCGTTTTTAGGCTCCAATATTTAGGGTTTTCCTATTGTAAAACCTATAAAGAGGCGTCTTGTAAGGTCGTAAAGGATAATGCATGGTAAATCACATATTGATTGATTGATCATTTTGATCAATATTTAGAGGTCGTTAGTTATGCATATGTAAGTCGGATTGGCTACAGGATTGTTATTGCGCAGGAAAGAGGGTATGATGTTGATTGTTTCTTAGATGTGGACCAAGGTTAGACATGTAACCTTTTATTTTGATTGAATAAGACAACAAGAGAGAAGAACACTCAAAGGAATGTTGGTTTTCCCGGTTAAGGGTTTCCAAGGTAAAATCTTAGTGTAATGTGTGATTTCTTGTGTCATTTTCATTCTTGATTAAATTATTCTTCTCTTCCTCTAGGAATAGTGTGGAAGTGTCTTTCATTTCTTGACATGTGGTATCAGAGCTTAGGTCTTCCCTGACAAGTGATTTATCATAACGATGTTATGCTTTGGAGAGTATATCAGATATTGATTTTCCAATATTGAATCTAAGAAATAAACCCTAGGTACAGTAAGAGTCGTAAGTCATAAATCGTGTGTTGATGAATGCAGCTATGGGAGACATCCTCCATCTTACAAACCTATGAGATGTGGAACATAGCAGCTATGTGAAGTCTCTCTCTCAGCTTACAAAGCTGAGAGAAAGCCCCTATAAAGGGTTCATGGTTCTTTCCCGGGACAAATTCAAGAACGTAAATATGGCCTCGTCCATGACGTGAGTGAGAATAAATCCAAATGATTATCCGATGTAAGAGTGATCTGTTGATTTAGGACGTGCATGTGGCTAAGCACAAGGTGAACGTGGGAAATCCAAAAAGTGTTGGGCAAATCATCATGAGAACATCAATGAAGATGATGTGATGGCCTCCTCTGAGCAACATCAGAGTTAAGGAGAAGACTCCAGATGATCCTCTTGTTGGTGGCAGTAGGAAAGCATATCTGTAGAGCAGACGTGCCTGTGGACGAGCACAGGTGAACGCGTGAATACCTGGTTCATCTATGTAATGCAATGAATCAGGTCCATGGCATCCCTATATATGTGCCCCTAGTGGATGATCACTAGTGGGTGTATCATATCCTTTGCTATATGTTGTTCAATATTCAGACCTACCTGTAACCCTAGTTATTGTGTAAAGGGTACAGGTCGGCCCTATCTTATTGTGTCTAAAGATAAATTGTAAAAGATAATTAATAGTAATAGTAATAGTAATTATTATAATAATAAATAAATAATATGTCTAAGTGAAGTTGACCCTATTGTTCCAATAGACACTTTAGTTGATAGGACAAGTCTAATATAAGTAAGAGGAAATATTTCATTGTAGACACACACACACACACACACTTGTGAGTTTTGGAAATTTCAACAAGTACACTTCTTAGTCAAAGTTGTGCACCTCTCTTGGGTGCTAGAGTTCTAGAGTTTTGTGCACTCTCTTGTGTGCTAGGATATTCTTGGTGGTGAAAAGGTCTTTCTCTTGAAGAGTATAGCAAAGGATTTGGTTGGGTTTTTCTCCCTTGTTTGAGAAGGGTTTCCTAGGATATATATTGTGTTCTTGTGCATGGTGCTTCTTCATGTGATCTTGGTTGCTGCAACATTTATCATTATGGTTAATTGTTAAAATGGAATGAACTTCATGCTTAACCTAATGCTATGAAAAATCTGGATCAATGTCGGTAATGGTGGCATATTGTTTTCCCTTCTTGAAGTGTTTCAGCCTCTGAAACTTGGACGCTGAGGCTAATTCCAACATAGAATAGTACGACCTCTTCCAGCGCATCTCGAGAAGCTCTTAGAACTTAATTCCAATAAATTTTGATTTTTTGGCTCTAGGGTTTCTAGGGTGCCAAAATTTCTTGCATAATATTTTTGGTTTTCTGAAGAAACATTGTTCTGAATCAGCAAGCATCCTTGTGATACTATCAAATTGATTGTTGGAAGTCATAAGTCCAAACAGAATCTAGACTACAAGGATTCAAGAAAATATGAAGAACGTAACTCCAATGGAAGATAGGCTTGATGGAGCAAGCAACTTCAACCCTTGGAAATCAAATCTTCTAGTCACTCTTGAATAAGACGATCTTTTGGATGCAACCACTAAAACTCTACCAGAAACGACAACTGAATTAGAGAAGAAAGTAAGAAAAGAAGATGACGTTAGAGCAAGGAAAATAATCATCTACTCAGTAAGAGATCATCTCTTGCCCCAGATTGCAAATCTGAAGACTGCCTATGATATGTATAAAACATTGAAAGAAATGTTTGAAAGTGACAACACTCTCAGAGCTCTCTCCTTGAGAAGTCAACTCCAAAGTACTAAGATGACGAAAGATGACACAGTTTCACTTTTCTTCATTAATTTATCAGAGGTTAAAGAAAAAATAGAGACAATTGGAGAAAACATGCCTGATAGAGAACTTGTCTTAACTACTCTCTAGAATCTTCCAAAATCATGGGAGCCCTTCCTTCAGAGTATCAATGGAAGAGAAACTCTACCAACCTTTGAGTGACTATGGATAGATTGTACTCAAGAAGAACTAAGACTCAGAAATAGAGGAGTGGAAGATTACCCAGAAGAAAATCATTCTCTTGCACTTCATACCAAAAAAGGAGGAAGATTCAAAAGAAACTTCAGGAAAACATTCAAAGAAGAAAAGTCTTCATCAAACTCAAGATATCAAAGAAGAGATGCCTCAAAAGTTCAATGCTACAAATGTGAAAAGAATGGACATATTGCTAAACATTGTCCAACCAGGAAGAAGGGAAAATAATATGCTACCACTACCGACATTGATCCAAATCCACCTCAAGAAAATGAATAAAGGAGAAACGAGAAGTATTTTCTCTAAGAAGAACGTTGCTACAAAATAGGTAAAATATATATGTTCTAAATTTTTATAGTGGATTGCATATCACTCCTTATATTAAAAGAGATTTCAAAAATTGGACCATTATCCCTGGTACGAGAGTCCAAAACATTGTTCCTTATGCAAGAACAAAGCATAAAAAGTATTCTTAAAAGAGGGATACAATGAATCTTCAAAACATTCCAAATCGACATCCCTGGTCAGAGATAGATTGAGACAAGGAAAAACGTTGTCCTTGAAGAAGAGATACTTTTTCAAAGATCCAGAAAATATGAGATGGAGATTGACCATAAGACTATACCTCCTCCCCCTTCAGCAGTTCAGAGGGAGAAAGACATTATTCCAATTGCTCCAATTGATATGTTCAGTGATATTACAACAAGGCATAAAATGCCTACCTAGACTCACTGTGCAAGAGGCAAAGAAACATACAATCCTCTCAAGGCACATTCCAAGAAAGCAAAAGAGTTTTTCAAGCTATCCTTCAAATATGAGCCACTTCATTGATGATAAGACTCCTTGTCTTAGAAAATCTACAAGAAAACCAATATGGCCAAAATTCATAACAAAAGAATATCAGTATACTTTAAGACGATACTTAAGATATTATTCAAGGACCAAAAGGAGAAAACCTATGGTACAACATGCAGCCGATGAAAGTATCAAGGAAATACAAAATGTGATCTATAGCCAAAGGTTTCTCACAAACAGAGGGACTTGTCCATAATGAAACATTTGATCTAGTAAACCAGATACACTTCCACCCATGAGTTGGAAACCATATCAGATAAATGGATTCTTGATAAGTCTGGATCTCAAAACAAAAGTGATGGAGATCCACACCTATATCATTGCAGTATTGGTGGTGAAAGCCTGTTCCTGATGACATATTAATAAAGTGTTGTTACTACAAGTAATCCTAAATTTATGAATTCGAGATGAATAATCTGAGTATGATTCATTACTCCTTGGGAAAAATGGTATGACAAATGACCGACAAATTTTTTTAGTGAACCAGAAAAACCCTTCCAGTTGATGCTCTACCTTGAAGTCTTCCATCGTTTCCTATTGCAACATGAAACATAACTCTGTAGCCCTAAGTGCACCAGAGACAGAGTATATATGTAGCAGTAAGTGTGCAAAGCAATGTGGCTTCACATACTTCCGAAAGATCTACTTGACCATGAGATGGTTCCTATGATGATGACAAAAAACCATATATAAAGCTCCTTAAAGAACCCAAAGCTTCCTAATGGATTGTCACACAAAGAGATAATTTTTTCTTATGTCAAAGATATGATGCAGAAGAAAATTGTATATTTGCAGTACCTTTCTCCACCTGAGCAGACTACAAACTTCTACACCAAACATTTACTTGGTGAAGAACTCCTTCTGAGTTAAGAGGGAGTATGGACGATCTTAGCCAAAAACAAAATTCAGAGTACATTGGTATGAGACTTGGATAAATGAAGAATGCCTCCTTAGCTGAGAGGGGGTGTTGATGAATGCAACTATGGGAGACATCCTCCAGCTTACAAACCTGTGATATGTGGAACATATCAGCCATGTGAAGTCTTTCTCTCAGCTTACAAAAACCTGAGAGAAATCCCCTATGAAGGGTTCATGGTTCCTACCTGGGACAAAGTCAGGAACGTAAAGATGGCCTCCTCCATGACATGAGTGAGAAGAAATCCAGATGATTATCTGATGTAAGAGAGATATGTTGAGTTAGGACGTGCCTGTGGCTGAGCACAAGGTGAATGTGGGAAATCCCAAAAGTTTTGGACACATCATCATGAGAACATAAATGAAGATGATGTGATGGCCTCCTCTGAGCAGCACCAGAGTTGATGAGAATACTCCATATGATCCTCCTGTTGGTGGATTAGGAAAGAAGATCTGTAGAGAAGACGTGCCTATGGACGAGCACATGTGAGCATGTGAAGACCTGGTTCATCTGTGTAATGCAGTGAATCAGGTCCATGGCATCCCTATGGATGTGCCCCTAGTGGATGAGCACTAGTGGGTGTATCATATCCTTTGCTATATGTTGTTCAAGAGTCATACCTACCTGTAACCCTAGTTATTGTGTAAAGGGTACAGGTCGTCCCTATCTTATTGTGTCTAAAGATAAATTGTAAAAGATAATTAATATTAATATTAATATTAATTATAATAATAATAAATGAATAATATGTCTAAGTGAAGTCGACCCTAATGTGCCAATAGACACTTTAGTTGGCAGGACAAGTCTAATATAAGTAAAAGGAAATCTTTCATTTTACACACACACACACACTTGTGAGTTTTGGAAATTTCAGCAAGTACACTTCTTGGTCAAAGTTGTGCACCTCTCTTGGGTGCTAGAGTTCTAGGGTTTTGTGAAACCTCTTGTGTGCTAGGATATTATTGGTGGTGAAAAGGTATTTCTCTTGAAGAGTATAGCAAAGGATTTGGCTGGGTTTTTCTCCCTTTTTTGAGAAGGGTTTCCCAGGATATATCTTGTGTTCTTGTGCATGGTGCTTCTTCATGTGATCTTGGTTGCTGCAGCATTTATGGTTATGGTTAATTTTTAAAATGGAATGAACTTCATGCTTAACCTAATGCTATGAAAAATCAACAAAGATCATGATAAACAATGGCGAGAAGTTCCAGAATAGAGATAGAAAAATTCAATGGCCAGAATTTTGAGCTTTGGAAGCTTAAAATGGAAGATCCTCTTGTAGATTGAGAACAATGGACAGTGTTCTGTCCAGGTACCCAGTCGATAGGCATGTCAATGGAAGAATGTGAGAAACTTGAAATAAGAGAAAGAAGTACGATTTGGATTTGTCTTGCAAATTCGATGTTGTTGAATGGCTTAGGTGAAGATTCAAACAAGAAACTATGGGACAAGCTAGGAAGCTTATACCAGTCAAAATCTCTAGTAAATAAGTTGTTTCTCAGAAATAAGTTGTATCTTATGAGGATGAGTGATGGAATTTTGGTGACTAATCATTTAAATGCATTTAATACCATGTTAAGCCAGTTATCATCTGTGGATATTAAGATCACTTTTGAGGAGAAGTGTATCATCCTATTATGTTCTTTTCCAGACTCCTGGGATAGCTTAGTTGTGGCTATTGAGAGTAATACAACCACATTAGCGCTAGAGGAAGTGGTTTCTTATTTGTTTTCGAAAGAAATGAGAAGGAATGACATGGAAGGATTGACCAAAGATGCTCTAGTAGTGAGATATCGACTGATAGAGATAAAGGAAGATTCTCCAATAGAAAGTTCAAGATGAAGGGTAGATATAAATCCCTGGTTCAGTCGACGCAAAGATGTTGGAAATGCGGTAAAGATGTAAATTATAAAAAGGATTGTAAGTAGAAGGAAACATAAGTCAGTGTGGTATCCGATGAGAAGCATTCAAATAAGATAAAGACAACCTCGGACAAGGGAGGTGATGTGTACCTGGCATCAAACAATACACATTCAGATCAAGATGTTTGGTTGATCAAATTAGGAGCATCATATCATGTGAAACCACATTAAGAATGGTTTTGCAAATATGAATGATATGATGGGGGTGATGTGTTCTTGGGGGACGACTTGACAACCATAATTGTCGGACGAGGAAGATTTCGACTGACACTGCAGGATGGGAGGAAAAGAACCCTTCCAGGTGTGCTGCACATTTTGGGTTTGGCCAGAAACCTGATATTTGTCAGCAAGATGAGTGATGTAGGTGTGCATACTTTGTTTCATAAAGATTCGTGCAAAATGGTTAGAGGTGTGATGGTCTTAATGAAAGGAGTTTGGATTGGTACCATGTACAAGTTGTTAGGGAATATCGACTCGATTGGATGCAACAAAATTGTTTCTCCTAAAATCGACTCGACTACGATTCAACTCGACTCAACTCAATCTAAGTCGATTCAAACTGACTCGATAAGACATGATGAAATCGACCCGACCAAGTTATGGCACGAGAGGATGGGACACATTGGATAAAAAAGACTTCGAGCTATGAAAATCAAAGGTATGGTCCAAGGATTTCCTAATTGTGGTTTAGAAGTCGAATTTTGTGAACATTGCATATATGGAAAACAAATTCAGGTGAGGTTCCCATCTGGAGCAACAAGGGAAAATGGGATTCTAGAGATGGTTCATAGTGATGTGTTTCGATCGGTTACAGTGCCTTCACTTGGTGGATACATGTATTATGTCTCCTTCATAGATGGTTTCTCTAGGAAGACAAGATATATTTCCTAAGGAATAAGTCATAGGTTTTCAAGATATTTAAGGAGTTTAAAGCTCTTGTGGAAAACCAGACAAAGAAAAGGATTGAATTGTTGAGAACTGACAATGGTGGTGAATTATGTGGAAAGGAATTTGATTAGTTTTGTAATAAGTGTGGCATAGAACACCAAAATACCACACTATATACCCCATAGTAAAATGGACTTGTCGGGAGAATGAACAAAACGTCGATGGATAAGGCAAGGAGAATGCTCAGTGGTACTGGGCTCGCACAAGAATTTTGGGTGGAGGTAGTTGACAATGCAAGATATATGGTGAAGATGTCTCCTTCATCAGTGCTATTCGACACGAATCCAATTGAGGTATGGTCTGGTAATATTCCTTCGGTGACACATCTCAAAATATTTAGTTGTGATGCATTTGTGCATGTTCCCAAGGAAAAGATGAGCAAGATGGACAAGAAGGAAGTCAAATGTATTTTCATTGGATATAAAGAAGGAATGAAAGGATATAATCTCTGGGATCCAGCATCAAGGAAAACAGTGTACAGTCGATATGTGGTCTTCATAGAACTCAGAGGTAAGTCCGAGCCCGAGGAAACTATTCAGATTGAGAATAATCCTGATACGATGCAATTTGAACTGAGGAACAAAGAAGATGATTCAAATGAGTCGACTGAATCCGAGGAAGAGGTGGAAGAAATTACTCCAGTGGTAAGTGGGTCATAAAGAATAAGGAAACCAATTGAGAGGTATATTCCTCCCAAAAAATTTTCCACATTCATGCTAACTGCCATCGACAATGAGCCCAAGTCAGTCGGTGAGGTAGTCAACTCGGCAGAGGGTAAACTTTGGAAGTATGCCATGGTCAAAGAGATGGAATCCTTGTACAAGAATGAGACACAGGATTTAGTCAAGTTACCTAGTGGAAGGAAGAATGTCGGTAGAAATTGGGTGTTCAAGAAGAATATGAATGTCGCAGGACAAGTCAAGAAGTTCAAAGCTTGACTGGTAGCGAAAGGTTATTCCCAAGTCGAGGGAGTTGACTTCTATGATATTTTTTCCCCTGTTTAAAAACTAAGTTCCATTAGAGTACTAATGTCTCTGGTTGCAACATTTGATATAGAGATAGAACAGATGGATGTGAAGACAACATTCCTACATGGGGACCTGGAAGAAGAAGTCTACATGAAACAACCTGAAGGATTTGTAGTAAAGGGCAATCAAGATTTGGTGTGCAAACTCAAAAGATCCCTTTATGGTCTAAAGAAATCACCAAGGACATGGTACCAAAAGTTTGACACATACATCCTTATTTTGGGATTTTTGAGAAGAAAAGTTGATCGCTGCATATATTCCAAGGAAGAAGGTGGGTGTTTCATATATGTAGCTTTGTATGTCAATGACATGTTGTTGATTGGAAACAACATGGACACAATAAAGGAGGTGAAGAATAAACTATCCTCTAAGTTCGACATGAAGTATCTCAGGGAAGCTAACTTCATTTTGGGAATGGAGATTAAGAGAGATCGAGCCGCTAGAAATCTTTGTTTGAATCAGACAAAGTATATTGAAACCGTTCTGAAATGGTTCAACATGCAGGATTTCAAACCAGTGAAGGTGCCAATTCCTATGGGAGAAAGGATTACTTTTGATCAGTGTCCAAAGACACATGAAGAAATAGAGTACATGGTATGTGTTCCCTATGCAAGTGTCATTGGTAGTCTAATGTATGCGATGGTCTGCACTCGACAATAAATTTCCCATGTAGTGGGAGTGTTGAGACATGTCGACACCTGGAAAGGAGCACTGGACAATTGTCAAGAGAGTATTCAGGTATTCGTGTGGCATGAAGGACTATGCTATATGATACCAAGGAATACCTAGAGGTGACAGTGGTAAAATAAATGTACATGGATTTGTTGATGCCAACTAGGCTAGAGATATGGAACGACGAAGGTCAACCAACGGATATGTATTCTAAATGTTCAGTGGAGAAATAAGTTGAATGAGTAAGTGACATGCAGTAGTAGCCTTGTTAACAACAGAAGCTGAATACATGGTGGCCACTCATGGAAGAAAAGAAGCAGTATGGATTCAAAGGTTTTGTTCATGAATCAGTTTTGAGAAGAGAGCTATAAAGGTGAGTTGTGACAGTAAAAGCACAATATTTCTGGCAAAGAACCCTGCTTATCATTCGAATACTAATTACATTGATGTACAAAAGCATTTCGTAAGAGATATGGTAGAAAGTAACAAGGTGTGTCTTGAGAAAATAGACACGTTGGAAAACATAGCAGATTCGTTGACTAAGTCTATGAGTGTTGTGAAGTTATCTTGGTGCAGAGAGGCAATGGGCATTGTTTCCCTGGGTCTATGAACGAAAGTTCAGGAATCTCTTGTTTTAGAAAAGAAGACAACAAGTGGGAGAATGTTGGGTTGTTATATTCTTTGTAGTGAAAGTCTAGTCGAGGTAAATCGACTGATGGTCGAAGGTCAAGGTGGATTGACAACAGTCAAGGTCGAGGTGGATCGACAGCAAGTCGAAGGTCGAGGAAGTCAACTGGGTAAATTCTAATTCAAAGATATCGATGGCAAGTCAACTGAAAAGAGGTTTAATTGTGGGAGTGATACGACCGACTAGAGACCGAATGAAGGCTGACTGGTAATCAACTGGTAAACTGACTTGGAGTTGACTGTAACAGAATCTTGGGATTTGCAGGATTTGTAGACAATGATATGCATGGATATGTAACCATTTTTTAGCGCCAATATTTAGGGTTTTGCCTATTTTAAATCCTATAAAGAGGTGTGTTGTAAGGTCATAAAGGCTAATTCATGGTAAATCGTATACTAATTGATCGATCGTTTTGATCAATGTTTAGATCTTTTTGGTCATGCATGCGTAAGCCAGATTGGCTACAGGGTTGTTCTTGTGCAAAAAAGAGGGTATGATGTCGATTGTGTATTAGGTGTGAACTAAGGTTAGACATGTAACCTTTTATTCTAATTGAATAAGAAAACAAGAGAGAAAAACGCTAGAAGGAATGTTGGTTTTCCTGGTTAAGGGTTTCCAGGGTAAAATCTTGGTGTATTGTGTGATCTCTTGTGTCATTTTTTTCCTTGATTAAATTCTTCTTCTCTTATGCTAGGATTAGTGTGGAAGTGTATTTAACTTTCTAACACGTGCAACCTTATATTTGTCAATTATAACTGCAAATAACATTTCACAAAATAGATATTCAACTAAATTCAATAGGTGCTAATAGGAGTCCCTCGCTCCCTTACTTATACTCCCCAAGTGGCTTCCTTTAGGGGTCATCTTCTAACTCTTTTACCCAACTTCCCTCTTTAAGGGATAACCCACTTTCAACTAATTTACCCACTTGCAACCACTTTATCCACTAACACTAGGGCATCTTGTTTCTTTAGGGCACAATGTTGTTTAATTACTTCCACCTAAAGGAATTTAGTGAACAAATCCTTCCACCATGTGTGTTTACATTTTCCTCTCTTTTGGTCCTTGGAAGCATTTACCTTTGGATAAGCCTACTAGGTGATCTTGTTGGTATTGTCAACAATAGAAAGTTCTATGTTCGTAGTTCAATAATCATGACTACTTATGGTCTGCATAATCCAATGATATTTTTGTAGGGTGAGCCTTTGCTCAAATCAATATAGATGCAAATTTGAACAGTGGCCCAAAGGTTGGCACCACCATTCAAAGGGCCCAAGAAAATAAACCTATCTAGAGTATTAGTAATGGCCATGGGAGAATTTGTAATCCAAAATTCCAAAGGAAGGCTTGCCAAACTCACTAAGAGAAAAACTAATGAAAGCAATAAACTTAGAATAAATGTAACACTTAGCCTACGAAAACTTTGCATCTTTGGTGTTCTATTGTGGTTGGTATATTTTCTCTCTTATGTTCATTTATGTATCTCATGTGTAGCACACTCATTCTTGAGAATCATTCTCTCTTTAGTTCCCTTTCAGTCTAACCCTAGCGCATTCATTTTGGTTCCATTCGATCCCCTCTTTATAATTCTGATCTTAGCATGGTTTCAAAGCGGGTGTGCAGTTTTTCTACCTATCTCATTGTTACTTATGATTTTTTTTCTTTTATGTTCATGATGGTATGCTTTGTGATCATACTTTCACATATATAATCTCTAAATCAAATATTTTGGTCTTGTTTTCAGGGTGTTATTGTTCACTAGAAAAAGTACTCTATTTGAGGTTGTTTGAGTTGTTTTGTGCACAATTTTCAAAAATATTTTCAAATTTATGTGGCCAACATTAGTGTTTCTTTTTTGTTTCTTATTTTATAAATTTTCAATAGTAGATATGAGGCTATTAGTTGGTGGAATTATTGATATTTTTTGGTTCTGTGTTTATGCAAGAAAATTTCCCATCGTCAATATCACATGTTTACCTGATGAAAGGGCCCAATTGGTGTTGGATTACTGAGAGGAGGGGTGAATCAATAATGAGCAATTTATACCACTTTCATCCACAACTTATATTCCTTTAACTTATTCGGCCATATTCAACAGTTCATAATCAATATATAATTGTATCATACACATTAATATCCATCAGTGCATAATAAACAATAATAAATACATCGACATGATACATAGTACACCAATATTTACATGGAAATCCAATGCAGTAGAAACCCATAGAATGATTTTCTTATAAGTCAAAGAATTGCATTCAAGGAAACATCAACTTCCAATTCTCTAGCTCCAATTGGAAGGAGGCTCCAACCCCCTAGTTTCTCAGGCTCAAACCTGAAGGAAGCTCCAACTCCTTAATTCTCTGGCTCCAACCAGAAGGAGGATACAACCCCCTGAGTTCTCCAGCTACAACCGGAAGGTGGATACAACCACCTAGTTCTCAGGCTCCAAACTGAAGGAAGCTCCAACTCCCTAATTCTTCGGCACCAATCGGAAGGAGGCTACAACCCCATTTACTTGTCCCATCCTTCCACCTTGTAATATAAATGCCAAAAGTAGATGACCTGTCACTATCACCAAATCACATAACCTGTATCTTTCACTGTCACAACCTGTCATTGTCAAACCTATCACTGAAAAATTGTCACAACATGTACCAACCTTTTTCAAATATTTCCTACATATATGTGACATGTCTACATTGTAAAACGTGGATGTCTACGGATCTCTTTACTGAAATTTGTGGATGTCTACACCTCTCTTCTCTACAACTCGTGGACAACTACAAAACTCTCTCAGTTTTAGTGTCACTATCTTTGTTTTTGTCAAACTATCATTGTAAAATCTGTCATATCAAATTGCACCAGCAACCTGTAACAACCTGTACCAAAAAAATTGTACCAACAATCTATAACAATAATCTCATCATCCAAACCAGATCTAATCACCAAGACCAATCACCAAAAGAACTCTCAACCATATGCACAATATCACCAGGATGTGCATCAAACAAAACTATTCATAACAACTCACAATCATCACCCATACATGCCTCTACCAATCATGTACCAATCACAACCAAGTACCAACATGTACCACAACAAGTGCATCAACCATGCACAAAAGACATACTCCAATCTAACCAACAAAGGGTCTCTAGTAATACATCATACCATCCATAAAATGAATATCATAAACCCTTACATCAAACCATGTGTGAAAACATCATTGTTATGTAGCCTTAAATATGTACCATTCATAAGACAATCATATAACACGACCACTAGCAAATGGTTCTCACAATGCACCACAAGACATATCAATATAACCTAGATATGCACTAGCAATGTGCCTCAACAAATCTGCCTCAAATCATGCTCTACAATATATATCATGCATCCAAGAGGGCATATACCAAAAATCACAAAGTCATGCCTCAAGCATGCTCCACAACATCACTAAGATATAACCTCATAAGAATATAGACATACCTTTACACTTTGTAATTCACCTGGTGCTTCATATCTCAAACCAACCTCAGCCTCAACAACCTGGGATGAATATGTGTTTAAACCCTTTTTCTCATATTTTCACAGATCCACGCTCTTTTCTCTGTAACCTCGTGAATGTTCGTGCTTTGTTCTTCACTGGCCTGTGTATGTATGTGACTTCTCGTTCTGAAGCTCGCGGATAACTTTAGAAACCCTAGAACAATCACACTTTTTGCAGCTCCGAAAATTTGTTGTCAACATTTCTTTGCTTCCCCAGCTTCATGCAACTTCAGATTTGTCAATTATACCTGCAAATAACCTTTCACAAAATATATATTCAACTAAGTTCAATGGGTGCTAATAGGAGTCTCGTGCTCTCTTATTTATACTCTCCAAGTGGATTACTTTAGGGATCATCTTCTAACTATTTTACCCAACTTCCCTCTTTTAGGGATAACCCACTTTTAACTACTTTATCCACTTGCAACCACTTTATCCATAATTATTAAACTCACCACTTATTTTTGCAACTAATTTTTTTTTAATTATTTTCTTATTGCAACACCTTTACTCATGATTAACTCCTAGTTACATCCACTTTGACTAGTAAACTTATTCTAGGAGATTCTAGAATAATTGACTTCTTTGACCTTCTAGGGGCTTCTAGATAACTCATGAGGGTTCTCCAACTTCACTAATCCATATCTCTTTAACTATGAGGAACTACCTGATGTACCACATATCATCGGAAACAACACGACATGTAATATCTATCTAGAATAGTATCACCTGCAAATTCATTGATCTTCATTACATTATTCTCCAAACAAGCTTGAGTTCCTTAACCACACATCTAGGGGTACTAGAATTATATACCACACATACTCAAGGGTTGACATCAATCTCTAAGAGTTGACATCAATCTAAAATATCATACTCCAAGGGTTGACATCAATGACAACCAACTATCCAAACCAATTGTCCGTCAATCTAAACCAATTGTCCATCAATCTCCCCCTTTGGCATTGATGGAAACACTTAGTCTTGACAACACTCATGCTCATGCTACCCCTTTGATCATCTCTCCTCATCAATGTTTCTATCTCTCCCCCTTTGACATCAATGGAAAATGGTATCTCCCTTTGGGGTTGCTCCCCTTTATTGAGCTCTCCTTGGGGCTTCTCCCCCTATCTTCATACCTCTGATTATTCTCTCTCTCCATTTGAAAAAGAATTAACTCTCCATGTTGATATGTCTCCTCCTGACACTATACCTGCTTATTTTGGAGTTATTTTCCGTTGGTGCTTCCTCGTGTAATTCAAGTGACATATAAAAATCATTCAATATTAAGCATTCAGTCCCTAAGGTGTAGGACAATCGATGACAAAGTGTGTTGTTAAGTCACTCAGTGATGTTAAGTCAATGGTTTGAAACCTACGGGGAAAAAAAATCCAACCATGTTAAGGGTTGGTATGGCTCACGTTGGGTGCGATCCTCGGGTGATTTTGACGGCTTAGATGCCCCTGAGTCACAGTTTCTCAAGCCACAAGCTAGTCCCGCAGGTCACGGACAAACTAGCCAACAAAAAAAAATGTAAGCATTCAAATAATCATCCAACATTCTCTGAACCAATATTTGAGTCATTCTTTGAATTACTCTCTGAACCAATCTTTGAGTCATTCTTTGAATTACTCTCTGAACCAATCTTTGAGTCATTCTTTGAATTACTCTCTGAACCAATCTATGAATCCATCTTTGTCCATACTATCCAAGACTCTACTACTCAAATGTCCACAATGTTGACCAATATGTCCTTGTACTATCATGAAGTCTTCACTGTTGATCATCAAATGTCAACTGTGTCCACTGGTCTTCTCTATCTATAAACCAAACTCTACATATTTGGAACAACATGTGTTGAAGATATCTTTGTCTGAATACAATCATAGACATTTTCCTGTGAAACTTTCCAACTAATCAATATGTCATATTGTACTTTTGCTAACTGACTTCTCTGAGTCTGTCTACTCAAACTCCGTAAGGTTCTCGAAGGATAGTTCTTCGATCTGTCTCAGCTACTACATAGATTCCCCCTATCTAATATTCATATTAACTGGGATTCTCCAAGTTGGATGGCTTAGAAAAATACACGCTCTGATGTAGAGACATGTTCCTCTTCATCTATGGATGCATATTCCTTTTCTTTCTCTTTCTAAATTATGTCATCATCCTAATTTTTGACATATTCTTCATCCTCTACTTGAATTCCTACACTTTCCTCTTTACCTGTAAATTCATCATTATCTTGTGTTGCTACAAATCCTGAAAGTATGATTCCTTGGACCTGTTCTTAATTTACTTGCTCCTCTTGTTTTTCACTTCTTCTCCAATCCTTCTTGTGTCTATCATCAATATTTTCTTTCATGGGAGGATTTATCACACTTCTACAATTTCCATAGTTGTGTCCATAGTTGTAGTATTTGTAACATTCAATATTTTGTGGGGCCCCATAAGCATTTCTTTCATAATCCCTGCAATCTGAAACCTTATGTCCAAAGTTAGTATAGTAAAAACAATGACCATAAAATAAATTTACATACTTGGGAGTGAACAATATTCTTTGTAGTCTAGTCCTTATGGGTTCATGTCTTTGTTGATCATGATTCACGTTTATTTGTTGCCTAAATGTAGAAGGTCTTTTGTATTCATTCCTTTCCGATTATTGTTGACCATGATTCCTTCCTTTGAGAACTTATGCATAACTCTTTTGTTTTGTTGCTTTCATCATGGAGCTTGAACCTTTCTTAGTAGGCATATGGTTGTACCCTTGTCTGGACCTGTCATAGTATGTCCTTTTATTGTTGATGATATTATCCAATTTCTTGGTGCTATCTTGTTGCATGTCCTTTTTCTGAATATATTTTCTTAGAGTGACTGCTTCTGCTTCCAACCTTTCAATCATCTTCTCCTTCTCTTCTAGCCGACTTCTGAGTATTTCATCAATCCTTCTATCCTCTTCTACCTGGAATTTCAACTTCGTAATTATCTTCTTGACTTCCTCTGAGTTGAGATTCTGGGCTCCTTTTACTTTTAGTTCATCCTTGAGTGACTTGTTTTTCTTTCCTTCTTTCCTTAGTTCTTCTAAGGAACTAATTAATTCTTCTCTGAGATCGACTTCGTCTTCTTCTTTGGAACCATCGAAGTTTCTTGTTTGATTTTCCCTAGCCATAAATAGTACCTTTTATGAATCATTGTCGCTTTCATCATCTTCATCAAATGAGGAACTCTCTTCTCTTGAGTAGATATTTTTCTTGAAGACTTTCCTTTTGTCTTTTATGTTTCCCTTTTGATATTTCTTTTCTTTTTTTGGATCTTCCTCTTCATCACTATTTGACTTCTTGGCATAAGGACACGTATTTTCAAAATGACCAATTTTCCATAATTAAAACATTCCAATGAAAGATTACCTTTGTATTTACCTGTTCCTTTTTGCAACTTTCTTACGAAGTTTTCCATTTCTTCATCTTCCTCTGAGTCGTCGTTGCAACTACATTTTGACTTTGGATTTTGCTTGCTCTTATTTTTTCTTCTTGGATGATTTCAATGATGCTTCCTTTGTAATTGGGTTCTCTTGTTCTGTTCTCATGTAATAAGCATTGAATATCCCATGTAGCTCATCCATGCTCAAGGTGTCTAGATATGCTCTTTCTTCTTGGGTTGAAATCTTCGGGTCATATCTCATAGGTAGAGACCTCATCACTTTTTGAACAATGATTGCTTCCTTCATCTCTTCTCCCAAACCTTTAATGGCATTGATTATCTCATCAACTCGTAGGAGGTAGGAGGCAATGTTTTCATCTTCTTTCATCTTTAATTGTTCAAACTTGGCTCTAAAGGTTTGAAGTTTGTCTCCTTTAAATTTGGCATCTCCTTTGTAGATATTCTTCAATTTGTTCCATATTTCTTTTGTGGATTCACTATGCACAACCTTGGTGTATATTGATTCAGTCAACCCATTCAGGATAGTATTTTTGGCCCTAGAATCATTGTCTTGAATTTTCTTTCCATCCTTTTTTGTCGAAGGAGTGGGTGGTGCTTTGTATCCATCTACTATTGCTCATCAAATATCAAATACATGTGCATGTATATATATTTTCATTATTTTACTCCATAATGCATAGTTCTCACCATCAAATTGTGGCACCCAAATTCTAGTGTAATCCATGATCTCCATCCAATGGTTAGAATGCTTCTTGAAGGACCCTCTCTGATACCAATTTTTGGATTACTAAGAGGGGGGGGTGAATCAGTAATGAGAAATTTATACCACTTTAATCCACGGTTTATATCCCTTTAACTTTTTCAACCATGTTCATCAGTTCATCATCAATATATAATTATATCATAAACATTAACATCCATCAGTGCATAATAAATAATAATAACCGCATCCACACAATACACAATACACCAATATTTATGTGGAAACCCAATGTGGGAGAAAACCACGGAATGTTTTTCTTATATATCAAAGAATTACATTCAAGGAAGCACCAACTTCCAATTCTCCAGCACCAACTGGAAGGAGGCTCCAACCCCCTACTTTCTCAGACTCCAACTTGTAGGAAGCTCTAAATCCTTAATTCTTTGGCTCCAACCAAAAGGAGGCTACAACCCCCCGAGTTCTCTAACTACAATTGGAAGGTGGCTACAACCACCTAGTTCTCGGGTCCAACCTAAAGGAAACTCCAACTCCTTGATTCTCCGACACCAATCGAAAAGAGGCTACAACACCCTTTCCTTTCCCTGTCCAGTCGCCCTGTAATATATATTCAAAATGTAGATGACCTGTTACTATCACTGAATCACATACCCTATAGCTTTCACTGTCACAACCTATCACTATCAAACATGTCATTGAAAACCTGTCACAACTTGTACTAACCTTCTTCAAATATTTCCTACAGATCTGTGACCTGTCTACACTGCACCACGTGGATTTCCGCGGTTCTCTTTACTACAACTTGTGGATGTATGTGCCTCTCTTCTCAGCAATGCATAGACTACTACAAAACTCTCCCAGTTTCACTATCACTATCTCTATTTTTGTCAAACTGTCACTGTAAAACCTATCATATCAACCTGTAACAACCTATACCAAACAACCTGTACCAAAAATCAGTAAAAATAATCTCATCATCCAAACCAATTTTAATCACCAAGACCAATCACCAAAACAACTCTCAACCATATGCAAAATATCACCAGAATGTGCATAAAAAAAAATTGTTCATAAAAACTCACAACCATCACCCATACATGCCTCTACCAAGCATATACCAATCACAGCCAAGTACCAACCTGTACCACAACAAGTGCATCAACCATGCAGAAAATGCATACTCCAAGATAACCAACAAAGGGCCTCTAACAATACATCATACCATCCATAAACCAAATACCATAAACTGTTACATCAAACCATGTGCCAAAAACTCATTGTTGTGTAGCCTTAAATATGTACCATTCATAAGCCAATCATATACCAATACCACTAGAAAATGCTTCTCACAATGCACCACAAGACATATCAATATAACCTAGATATGCACTAGCAATGTGCCTCAACAGATCTACCTCAAATCATGCTCTACAATAGATATCATGCATCCAAGAGGGCATATACAAAAACTCACAAAGTCATGCCGCAAGCATGCTCCACAAAATCACTGAGATATAACCTCATTAGCATATAGACATACCTTTACACTTTGTAACTGACCTGGTGCTTTAGATACCAGACCAACCTCAGCCTCAACAACCTAGGATGACTATCTCTTTAAACCCTTTTTTCTAATCTTTTCACAGATCCATGCTCTTTTCTTTGTAACCTCGCGAATGTCTGCACTTTGTTCTTCACTGGTCCATGGATGTATGTGACTTCTCCTTCTGAAGCTCGTGGATAACCTTAGAAACCCTAGAACATACACACTTTCTGCAGCTCCAAAATCCATGAAACTTTCTTTCCCTCCTCAACTTCATGTTGTTGGGTTTTTAATATTATTTGCAAGGAAAGTCTAGTTGAGTTGAATAGACTAACGGTTGAAGGTCGAGGTGGATCGACAATAGTCAAGGTTAAGCTGGATCAACAACAAGTCAAAGGTTGAGGAAGTCGACCGAGAAAAATCGAAGTTGAAGATATTGACGACAAGTCAACTGACAAGAGGTCGAAGTGCAGACGTGAGACGACCGACTAGAGACTAAATGAAGGTCGACCGACAGTTGACTGGTAAACCAACTTGGAGTTAATTGTAAAAGAATCTCAGGATTTGTGGGATATGTAGCCAATGATATGCATGGATCTGTAACCTGTTTTTAGGCTCCAATCGTTAGGGTTTTCCTATTGTAAATCATATAAAGAGGTGTGTTGTAAGGTCGTAAAGGCTAATGCAGGGTAAATCACACATTGGTCGATTGATCATTTGATCAATGTTTAGAGGTCGTTGGTCATGCATATGTAAGCCGGATTGGATATAGGTTTTTTCTTGCACAGGAAAGAGGGTATGATGTTGATTGTGTCTTAGATGTGGACCAAGGTTAGACATGTAACCTTTTATTTTGATTGCATAAGACAACAAGAGAGCAGAACACTCAAAGGAATGTTGGTTTTCTCGGTTAAGGGTTTCCAAGGTAAAATCTTAGTGTAATGTGTGATTTCTTGTGTCATTTTCATTCTTGATTAAATTCTTCTTCTGTTCTTCTAGGATTAGTGTGGAAGTGTCTTTCATTTCATGACATGTGGTATCAGGGCTTAGGTCTTCCCTGACAAGTGATTTATCATAGCGATGTTATGCTTTGGCGAGTATATCAGATATTGATTTTCCAATCTTGAATCTAAGAAATAAAACCTAGGTACAGTAAGAGTCGTAAGTCATAAATTGTGTTAAAGATCGTGATAAAGAATGGTGAGCAGTTCTAGAATAGAGATAGAAAAATTCAATGGCCAAAATTTTGAGCTTTGGAAGCTTAAAATGGAAGATCTTCTTGTAGATCGAGAACAATGGAAAGTGTTATGTACAGATACCCAATCGACAGGCATGTCGATGGAAGAATGGGAGAAACTAAAAATAAGAGAAAGAAGTACGATTTGGATTTGTCTTGCCAATTCAGTGTTGCTGAATGTCTCAGGTGAAGATTCAACCAAGAAACTATGGGACAATCTAGGAAGCTTATACCAGTCAAAATCTCTAGTAAATAAGTTGTTTCTCAGAAAGAAATTTTATCTTATGAGGATGAGTGATGGAAGTTTGGCGACTGATCATTTAAATGCATTTAATACCATGTTAAGCCAGTTATCATCTGTGGATATTAAGATCACTTTTGAGGAGAAGTGTATCATCCTATTATGTTATTTTCTAGACTCCTAGGATAGCTTAGTCGTGGCTATTGAGAGTAATACAACCACACTAGTGCTAGAGGACGTGGTTGTTTCTCTGTTGTCGGAAGAAATGAGAAGGAATAACATGGAAGGATTGACCAAAGATTCTCTAGTGGTGAGAGGTCGACCGATAGATAGAGATAAAGGCAGATTCTCCGGTAGAAAGTTCAAGACAAAGGGTAGATCTAAATCCCTGGTTCAGTCGATGTGAAGATGATGGAAATGTGGTAAAGATGGGAATTATAAAAATGATTGTAAGTATAAGGAAACATAAGTCAATGTTGTATTCGACGAGAAGCATTCAAATAAGAGAAAGACAACCTCGAACAAGGAAGGTGATGTGTACTTGGCGTCAACCAGTACACAATCAATTCAAGATGTTTGGTTGATCAAATTAGGAGCATCCTATCATATGGCACCACATAAAGAATGGTTCTATGAATATGAATGATATGATGGGGGTGATGTGTTCTTGGGGGACAAATTGACAACCAGAATTGTCGGACGGGGAAGATTTCGACTGACACTGCAGGGTGGGAGGAAAAGAACCCTTCCAGGTGTGCTACACATTTTGGGTTTGTCCAGAAACATGATATTTGTTAGCAAGATGGGTGATGCAAGTGTGCATAATTTGTTTCATAAAGATTCGTTCAAAATGGTTAGAGGTACGATGGTATTAATCAAAGGAGTTTGTATTGGTACCATGTACAAGCTGTTAGGGAATATTGACTCAACTGGACACAACAACAATGTTGCTCCTGAAATTGACTTGACTCGACTCGATGTCGACACAAATCGACTCGACTCAATCTAAGTCAATTCAAACCGAATCGAAAAGACATGATGAAATCAAATCGACCCAGTTATGGCACGAGAGGATGGGACACATTGGAGAAAAAAGACTTTGAGATATGAAAATCAAATGTATGGTCTAAGGATTTCCTGATTGTGGTTTAGAGGTCGAATTTTGTGAACATTGCATATATGGAAAACAAATTCGGGTGAGGTTCCCATATGGAGCGACAAGAGAAAATGGGATTCTACAGATGGTTCATAGTGATGTGTTTCGATCGGTTACAATGCCTTCACTTGGTGGATCCATGTATTATGTCTCCTTCATATATGATTTCTCCAGAAAGATAGGATATATTTCCTAAGGAATAAATCAGAGGATTTTGAGAGATTTAAGGAGTTTAAAGCTCTTGTGGAAAACCAAACAGAGAAGAGGATTGAAGTGTTGAGAACTGACAATGGTAGTGAATTATGTGGAAATGAATTTGATTAGTTCTGTAATTAGTGTGGCATAGAACTCCAAAATACCACACTATATACCCCATAGTAAAATGGAGTTTCCGAGAGAATGAACATAACGTCGTTGGATAAGGCAAAGAGAATGCTAAGTGGTACTGGGATTACACAAGAATTATGGGTGGAGGCAATTGACACTGCAAGATATTTGGTGAATATGTCTCCTTCGTCGGTGCTAGTTGAAACAAATCCAATTTAGGTATGGTCTAGTAAGAATCCTTTGGTGGCACATCTCAAAATATTTGGTTGTGACGCATTTGTGCATGTTACCAAGAAAAAGAGGAACAAGTTGGACAATAAGGAAGTCAAATGTATTTTCATTGGATATAAAAAAGGAATGAAAGGATATAATCTCTGGGATCCTGCATCAAGGAGAACACTGTACAATCAAGATGTGGTATTCAGAGAAGTCGAAGGTAAGTCCTAGCCTGAGGAAGTTGTTTAGACTGAGAATAATCCTAATACGGTGTGGTTTGGACTGAGGAACGAAGAAGATGATTTAGATGAGTCGATTGAATCTGAGAAAGAGGTGGAACAAATTACTCTAGTGGTAAGGAGGTCAGAAAGAATAAGGAAACCAGTTGAGAGGTATATTATGCCTGACTTTCATTCCAAATTCGTGCTAACTTCCATCGATGATGAGCCCAAGTCGGTTGGCGAGGCAGTCGACTCGACAAAGGGTAAACTCTGGAAGGATGCCATGGTCGAAGAGATGGAATCCTTGTACAATAATGAGGCATGGGATTTATTCAATTTACCTAGTGGAAGGAAGCTCATCGGTAGCAATTGGGTGTTCAATAAGAACATGAATGTCGCAAGACAATTCGAGAAGTTCAAATCTTGACTGGTAGCGAAAGGTTATTCCCAAGTCGAGGGAGTCGACTGTTGTGATATTTTTTCCCTTGTTGCAAAATTAACTTCCATTAGAGTACTAATGTCTCTTGCTGCAGCATTCGATCTAGAGATAGAATAGATGGATGTGAAGAAAATGTTCCTACATGGGGACCTGGAAGAAGAAATCTACATGAAACAACCTGAAGGATTTGTAGTAAAGGGAAAGCAAGAGTTGGTGTGCAAACTCAAAAGATCTCTTTATGGTATAAATAAATCACCAAGGATGTGGTACCAAAAGTTTGACACATACATCCTTATTTTGGGATTTTTAGAAGCAAAGTTGATCGCTGCATATATTCCAAGGAATAAGGTGGGTGTTTCATATATGTAGATTTGTATGTTGATGACATGTTGCTGATTGGAAACAACATGGACACAATAAAGGAGGTGAAGAAGTAACTATCCTCCAAGTTTGACATGAAGGATCTCGAGGCAGCTAACTTCATTCTAGGAATGGAGATTAAGAGAGATCAAGCCACTAGAAATCTCTGGTTGAATCAGAAGAAGTATATTGAAACCGTTCTGAAATGGTTCAACATGCAGGATTGCAAACCGGTGAACGTGCCAATTCCTATGGGAGAAAGGCTTACTGTTGAGCAGTGTCCAAAGCCACAGGAATAAATAGAGGACATGGTGTGTGTTGCCTATGCAAGTGTCATTGGTAGTCTAATGTATGTGATGGTATGCACTCGACCAAAAATTTCCCATGTAGTGGGAGTGTTGAGAGGGTACATGTCAACACCTGGAAAGGAGCACTGGACAGTGGTTAAGAGAGTATTCAGGTATTCGTGTGGCACAAAGGACTATGATATATGATACCAAGGAATACCTAGAGGTGACAGTGGTAAAGTAAATGTACATAATCAAGGGTTGACATCAATATCTAAGATTTGAAATCAATCTACAATATCATACTCCAAGGGTTGACATCAATGACAACCAACTATCCAAACCAATTGTCCATCAATTGGAACTTCCTCCATTTGGTATGGAAAACCCTCTAGCTTATGGCATGGTTGTCATTGTGGTTTTATGAATTTAAATCTAAAATGCATGATGTTGTTGTCCCAAGACTCATATAGTAAGAAAGGAATAGGCATGGAACCAATAGAAATGAATGCAGGAAATAAACGGGAACAAGTTCACATGACTAAATTTTTCATAATTTTATGGACCACTGACAACCAATTGAGGTCAACTTACAATTAATACTGAAAGCTACAACTCTATATCATTTTTTACCAAAACATAATAAGATAGCAATAATAGATATTGGATACATGAGAGAAATAACAGTAAATAAATACTAATTCTCATAGCTTTCCAAACCACCATGAACAACAAGAACAATCTACACTAATATCACAACAACACTAGAAATATACATAAATACTTGGTCAACAATGGCTTCCCTGTTAACTTGAAGTCATATTACAATGTCAAGCAAAATCCCCTCTCTTTGAGTATAGGGGTCATATTTATGAAATATGTTGGTGGCTCTTGGCCTTCCAACTCCCTTACATGAAATGGATTCAAAATATTTTCCTCATCCCAAACTTTGTAAGTTAAATTTTGGCAAAGTTTGAATTATATGGTCCAAAATCCAAAATTCAAGAAGATGAAATGAATCATCTTAATGGTTGTCATTTCAAGGAAACTATATTACAAAAGAAACTCCTTTCTTGATGAGGGGAAAACCACAAACCAAGGGATCTTGGGAAAAACAAATCCATTAATAGCAGAAGAATGAGAGATCGAAGTGAAGAAACCTACTCAAAGGTTGGAGTAAGGAGATGTTGAGTCTGTCCCCCATAAGCGAAGGATGTCCATGAGCCAATAAATTTACAAAATATTGTCAATGAGTAAGAATTCATTAAATCCTTTATTGGAATGCATATCTCACCTTTGTAACAGTTTCTTGAGAAAAATAAAATCCCCAATGAATGTTGGTTTTCCCATTTGGGATTCCAAGGTAAATTTGTGTGTTTGTTGCATGTTTAATATCTTGTGTTTATTTTCTAATTACTAAATGAAAATTGTGTTCAATTCTCTTATCTTGTGAATTTAATGGCCATCTCACTGGTGAGAAACAAAAAATATCCATTTGTAATTCAAATCCATTGCCTTTGTTGGCATATAATGGTGATTCAAATGTCATAAAACCACATGCTAAACACTTTCCAAATGGTTTGAGTGTTGGGTTTTTAATTGAAAAGATACATCACTATCCCCTTGTTGTTTGAATTTATGCCTGGATGTATTTTATAGCAATTCACTTATTCATTGTGAAATCATTTATGGAAAATATGTCATTGGATTAATCACTAGTTGTGCTAGTGTTTATTTTAATTGACTGGATACAATGGTAATGTTCATGAATCCACTACCTACATCCCTCTACATTTTTCCTAAATTCATACCCACGTTTCATTATGTTTTCTCTACCCCATGTGTTTCCTCAAAAATATTTGGATAGGATGGTAGAGTTGGAAAATGCATTGGATGAATGCCAAGACTCTCTCATCGCCATGATGAAATATTTGGACAAGAAAAAAGCACATATCTTGCAATTGGGAGAGAAGGTCATTTATATGGATGCTTGGAAAGAGGAAACACTCACTTATATGATGGATCACTTGCAGTAACAATTGGAAATGAAAGAGGAATCATAGATCAAATTCCAAGTAATTGTCCAAGAGACCAAGGAAGTCAGGAAACCTTCCATCTTTGCTACAAAATCTATCACCATGACGAAGATGAGCATGGTAAGCTCATCCTCCATAGACCTTTCATAAAAAAATTCTCAAGATAGCTTTGGTGTTTTTGAAAATAACATTAGAGACATTGGTTCCAATATTGTGATACAAATGGGCTACAATGGTTAAGGGCTAGGTAAGAAAAACCAAGGTATTGTATATCCCATTGTAGTTTAACAAAGGCCCAAGCATGAAGGCCTAGCTTTCGGTGGAGAAAGAGAAAGTGAGTGATTACATATCAACTCAAGATAGAACCAAAAAGATAACCTTTTTTGAGATAAGAGCAATATGTAAATTGTCATGGATATTCCACTAGAATAGTTCGTCACAACAGATCTAATAAATAAAACTGAATATTTAATTATTTAATTATTGATTTTCTACTTATGCATGAAATAGATAAAATGTGGAAAATAGAGAACAATCAAATACAATCAAACACCATCCACAAAATGACACAAATATTTTCCCTGAAAAACCCTTACGAGAGAAAACCCAGCTAGAAGGTGAGGTTTCTCTGCTCTCTTTTCTTTGGTATGGAAATAATGCAAGCACACAGGAGAAGGCACTTTGTATGTAGTTACCTAAGACCCATGGCATGTTAGGATGCTATAGAAAATTGACCCCCTCTGCTATGATCTCTAATTTCCCACTCCTAGTTTTTCTACTCAATTATGGAACAAAATACAATAGTATTGAATGGAACCCATTCTCCTTCTAGTGGAATGATATTTAACATCACTTGATATCCATCTAGGGGTAGGTTTTTGACTTCCTCAACCCCCAATTTTGATAGGTTTTTGAACCTTCGAGAATCTTCTTGAAATTACTTACATGGATATCCCCATATGCTTAAACAATGGGGGTTTGCATGGCATCCTATCATACTATGGTGGTCAACATGGCAGGTCTTAATGTGTATAATATTTTCACGGGACCCCAACTATGTTGTGAAAGTATTAACCCCAAAAAATATTGTTTGATACCTCAAAATGGCCCTAGAAGGCTCAAGACCCTAATTTTCCGAACTAGCAACTGCCACTAAAATGGCCCTGCAAGTTGATTCCTCCAATTTTTTCCACTCTAAAAGTATCAATATAGATGATAAATAGTATAATGATCCAATCTAGATCAAAAAGAGACTAAATAATAAGCCATTTTGATTGAAGGAAAGGTAGCTAAAACTGGAGTGCATAGCATACCATTCCAATATTCTTGTAGAAGCTTCAATTAAGGAAACAAAGGGATATTTCCACCACCCAAATTTTCACCCACAATTGGGGAACCAAGAAAACCAGATAACAAGCACAAATTGAATTGGTATGTCAAGGCATATTTGTTTTGTTTTTATTGCGAAAAGAAAGGTCAAAAGGTTGATTTTTCTTGGCACGCTAGACAAAAGAGGATGCAAAATATCCCATGCAATAGTATAAAAATTTTCCAACACTACAAGTTGAGTGGACATTGGGAAGCCACGTGTTGGAGGCTTCATTTGAAGATTCATCTTAGGAACTCCACTACCAAAAGAAAAATTTTGAGAGTGAAAGGCTAGGGGAAGGAAGAAGGAGAAACATGTGTCTAAGGACCTGTAGCAGTAGAAGATGTCATCTCCACCAACAAGATGGATGTCAAGGATAAACCAACAACAAGGGTATCCCATGTTCAACTCTTATCTTCAGTATTGTAGTGGAATCACCCTTTCTTGGAGATATGTGAAAGATTGATGTAGAGTTGATTCCAAGGGGTTCATTGAAGCTCCAAAATAATTGAATAAACAACCATGTTTCTATGGTAGCAAGAGAGGGAAGCACACAATGGAAAAACAAGAATATGAAGAGTGATTTGAAGATTTCAAGGATGAAAATCCTATGAATGAAAAGGTTTGATCCAAAATGGATGTGGATATTTTCCTCATCTCAAACTTTGTAAATTAAATTTTGGCAAAGTTTTAATTATATGGTCTAAGAGCCAAAATACAAGAAGATGAGATGAATCATCTTGAAGATTGAAATTCCAAGAAAAATCTATTACAAAAGGAATTCCTTTCTTAATGATGGAATAACCACAAACCAAGGGAGCTCGGGAAGAAGAGAGACAATAGTATAAGAATGAGGGCTCGAAGTGAAGAAACTTGCTCAAAAGTCGGAGTAAGGAGATGTTGAGCTTGTCCTATATGAGTGAAGATTGTCCATGAGCCAAAAAAATCTGTAAAAAAGTGCCAATGAGTAAGAACGAATTAAATCCTTTATTGGGAATTCATATCTCATCTTTGTAACAATTTCTTCAGCAAAATAAAATCCCCACTGAATGTTGGTTTTTCCATTCAAGATTCCACAGAAAATTCATGTTTCTATGGTGTGTTTAGCATGTGGTTCTATTCTAATTACTAAATGAAAATTGCATTCATTGATCTTCTATTATGAATTTAGTGGCCATCTCATCAATGAAAAACAAACCGATATCCATTTGGAATTCAAATCGACTGCATTTGTTGGCATATAATGGTGGTTCAAATGTCATAAACCACATGCTACAACACTTGCCAATTGGTTTGAGCATTGAGTTATTTAATTGACAAGCTACAACGCTATCTCCTTATTGTTGGAATGCTTAAGTAGATGTATGCTACAATAAGTCACTTATTCATTGTGAATTTATATATGCCAAGTATCTTATTAGACTAATCATTGGTTTTTTCAGTGTTTTTTGAATTGAATGGGTGCAATTCTAATGTCCATCAATTCATTGCCTACAACCCTCTACATTTTGCCTAAATTCATACCCACATTTCATTATGTTTTCTCCATCGAATGTGTTTCCTTGAAGTTCTTTACATAGAAAATGAATTGACCTCTAATTGAGTGTTCGATAGAGTCTATTTAGTGTTGCCTTACACACCCAATCCCATGCATCTACAACTGTTTATTCAAACTTCTCAGAGAATCATGGAGATGGGTGTATCCATTCATTGAATGAATAAGTAGAGGATCAATTTCCCAAGTATTATGTGGGAAGATTTATAATTTTCTTGGTTGTTTTTTAATTAATGGGGAGCTACAACCATAGTGGAAGAGGTAGAATTTATTGTTTATTTGAATAGTAGACATCTAATCAAATGCTAGTTGTGAATGGGTAGAATGTTCCCATTTTGTATGTTGTGTAGGCACAGAACTTTGATTGTAGAGTGGATTACTTGGTTGGAACCATATAAAGGAAATGGTTCTACTCTTTGAAGGGCATTTGTTTTGTCCTTGCGAAGCCAAAAAATGGAGTAGTGTAATTAGAACTCGAACAAAACCATCTCAATCCTATTGGACAATATCAATCAAAGGACAAATTATATTATGTTGATTGAATCAAGATAATATAATTTATTTCCATAGATGATCTATCTCGATGTGATGGTTGGGCCATCATTAGGGGATGTTTGAGGTCGAAAATGGGCCTCCTAAGGATAATAATAATAAAATAGTTAAAATAATCAAATAAGAGATGAACTTTTGGAGGGAAAGAAAGAAAACCACTTTTCTAAATCACATTTTCAAATTATCTCCTTATAGTTTTACTCAAATTTCAAGTATAGGCACTCGTTGGATGTGAAATTATATTTTGCATCCAACGAGTACCATATTTGCATACTTTTGATAGACCCACAGTGAGATAAACTAGAAATATATGAAAAAAAGGTGTTTCTTGAAACGAAACATGTTGTTTTCATATATTACCAATTTATCTCGTTGTGGGTCTATCAAAGTATGGAGAGTGAGTATTCATTGGATCTGGAATTTAATTATGCATCCCATGAGTGCCTACACTTGAAATTTGAGTAAAACTATAAGGAGATAAATCGAAAATGTGATTAAAAAAAGTAGTTTTCTTTGTTCCCCCCAAAAAATATTTACTCTTATGGTTGACATCATCATATTGAATCCTATTGGTTCTTTTAAAGTTGATTTTGATAGTACATTTTATGTTTTGAGGCCCATTTTTAACCTCAAAAATCCCCTAATGAGGCCTACCATTTATAGATCACTCTCTCTAACCTTTGGATACCCCTTCCCAGGCTCTTTGAATCCTCCTAGAGATTTGTTCTTTTCTTGATGACAACTTTAATCAAATTTAGTACTACATATTTTGTTTAACTTCTTGTGAGGATTCCTCCTTACATGTAACATCTCCGGTTTTAATCCCCCCCCCCCAATCGTAATGTAATTGTATAAATGTGAATTAGGTTGGTGAGATGATATGATTGGGGCAAAGAGCCCATATTGATTAATATGGTTGGGGGGCAAATTGTATATTATGAAAACTGAAATGATTAATTAAATTAGTGATCATTGGTTGTGATACGAGAGGGATGAAAATGATGGGGGGCTATGATTCCACAAGAGAGAGGGGTCCAAGGGGGATTTTATTCATCGTTATTAATCCAACCCACATTCGTGAAGTTATTATCATTGTGTAAACCTTTTATTTTGTTGTTGAGTGTTCCCAAAGACAATCATTTATTTAATGTAAGAGGGTGGGTGTGAGGATTCACATCCCATATTTATTAGGGATCATGGAGATGAAGTACAATCAATGTTGGGAAAAGTGAGAATTTAATTGACTTGGGGGGAAAGGAAATTCGTATGGCCAAAGAAGACAGTTTTAACATGCAGATTTTGGGTAGCAAGAGAGGAGTTGAGTGTTAGGAAGAGAACCAACCATGATATGTTTGAGGGAATCCATTGTTTGGTCATGTATTATGCTGGAAATGAGACTTGTGTGCCTATAAAATAGGTTGTAAGCATGTAGTGCCTTTTCCTATTGAGGAAATGGCTCAAGAACCTTGTGAAGGCCACTGTGAGCACTCCTGAAGCAGATTAGAGTTCATGAAGTTCCAACTGAGAGATTCATGGCCAACCAAGTGCACTAGAATCCCTAATAAATGAATGGTATAGATTGAGGGATTGATATCACTGAAGGGGGTACACTCCTTGGGTTGTGCAGGTTATGAGGAAGAGAGTTGGAGGATTGGAACTGTTGTTGGAGATTGGAACCTGGGTTTTGGTTTTCTCAATGTGGAGAGTGGACAACCAAGGGGCCAGATCTCCTTGTGGACTCACAGCCTCATCTCAGGGGTGGCTTGTTGTTGAGAGAAAATGAACAACAACGCCTATGTCTGAGAGGTTCATCCTTCGTATGCATCCAGTTGATTATTTTATTAACAAATAAGCATTTTTTTGTTTTATTATGAATATTCCATTGTGTAAATGAATATTTGAATGTTGTGTATCTTCGTTGGTTAATTGAATATTGTATTCATGTTTTAATATTTGTTGTTAGATACATGTTATTATGGGTCTGTTGCCCCTTTGGTTATTTTTATATGTATGGGGGGGGGGGGTTAAAATTTGTATTTAGTAGGCTAGTCGTTTTTCGCAATGACGAGACTCGGCTTAGATGGTTGGGTATGTTACTTTACAATTTATTTTTTCCTCTTTTGACTTTTTTAACAACAAATTGAGGATGATGTACTACTAATTATAATTTTTGTACTCACAAAAAGGTGTGGAATTAAAAGAAAATTGTCTTTTTCTCAGTTCATGGAATGGAGATCAAAAGAGATAGAGTGAATAGAAAGCTTTGGTTGAGATAGATTAATTATGTAAACTATATGCTACAATGGTTTTGCATGGCATATTGCAGACCATTGAGTGCTCCAATTTTTATGGGAACTAGACTTTCAATTAAGTAGTGTCCTACAACACCCATAGAGATGGAGGATATAGATTGTGTTTCTTATGCTAGTGAAGTTGTCATTTTGATGTATGTTATGGTCTACAATAGACCATACATTGCCCAAGTAGTGGGAGTCTTGAGTCGATTCATGGGTAATATTGACCATGAAAATTGGGGTGAAATGAAGAGGGTCTTCAAGTATTTGTGAGGTACTTCCAAGTATTCAATTTTTTATCATAGTGATGTTTCAGAGGACCAACATTTAGTGGATATATAGGATTATATGGATTCTTATTGGGTAGGCTATGTAGATAGAATATATACTAGTAGACATGTGTTTTGACTATTTGGTGGAACAATACATTGGATGAGAAAGAGACAAGTTGTGGTTTATTTGTCCATGTAGAGGAAAAGTATATGGCATCAACCCATGCCTATAAGGAGTCCATTTGTCTTATGAAGCTATGTTTATATGTAGAGATAAGTCAAATAGATATTACAATTCAATGTGACAGTAACGATGCCATTTTTTTAGATAACAAGCTAACCCTTCATGAATCACAAAGCATATTGATATCCAATACAATTTCATTAGGGACATGGTAGAGGATGGAAAGACAATTTATAAAATGTTGCATATGCATTGAAAAAATCAATGATCATGGGTAAATTTAAGTGGTGATGTGAGTCTATGGGCCTTATGGCTCTTGATATTTATCTCATAGTTTGATGCATTCTCCCTTAGACTCTTGCAAGGTATATGAAAATGGGAGAACGTTGGCATAGGTGTGTCACACACCTTGAAATTTGATAATAGGTAATGAATATTGAGTCATCATATGTAACAAATGCTAAGTAGAAGTAGGTAATGAATGTTGAGCAGTAGCAAATAATAAATATTAAGAAATAGTAGGTAATAAATTCTAAGCAATAGCAGACAATGAATGTTGAGCAGTAGCAGGTAATAAATGTTGAGAAATAGCAAGTAATAAATGCTAAGCAGTAGCACGCAATGAATGTTGAGTTGTACTAGGAAATTAATGTTGAGAAACAATGGTTGGACAATTAATTGTTAGTGTTTTCCTACGTGTAGAATTGGGAAACCATAAATGGTTTATGTTTTCATTATTCCTATTTATTGAGTTCCTGGGTAGGAGAAATTGAGAGAGAGTTTTTAATTGATTAGTATGCCACCAAAATTTCTCTAGAACCTTTATCCTATTGAATACTCTTTTTGAGGGCATGGAGACTTTGTAATGTATTGTAACCATTTTCTAGTTTTTGAATAACACATTGAGCATGCTTTGGAGTGTGGAAATTTTCTCTTTAGGGGTTTTCCCTAAGAAATGTTTAATGGTTGTATGTTTATGTGTTGTTCATTATTGCAATTGTGTTTATTTAGATTTTTTCACATTATTTTCTCATTGGTTAGTGTAGGGAGTGTGTTCCACTTCCTTTCATAGAAGAATATTTTCCTTTTGGAAAACCTATCTTCTTATCTTTGTATTATACATCATATGATTATTTGGTTTTTCAATAAATAATTTATGAGCATTTCAAATCAGGAAAAAGCATGTTATGAGTTTTCGAGCAGTAAAAATCTTTTGTATTTGAGAGTTTATGAATTTTGATAGGATTCTTTGGTTAAAGTCCAACCAACACAATATAAAAATTTGTTTTTGGTTACACTCTAATATACTATTGGATATGTTCTTGAATCAATATTTAATAAGTTAAAGATCTAAAAATCGTTGTATATTTTTAACTTCAAAACCCTGGCAAAATTGGGAAAACCATAATATCTTGCATTCAAGATTATCTTTTATTTTTATATGAAACCCTAGCATGGAATATAAAAGAAAATAGAAATACTTATGGATAATGTGATAGAATATATATTTCACCCAATATATAGAGAGAATGAATGTATGAAAACAATATATTGATGGTTGGATCACAAATATGCTTGTGAAAAATGATATGGATACATTTTCCAATTTTGTGAAGATGACTACTTTCATATTTTCTTTGTTGAATATAGTATTTATTATGATGAATATCCATGTGAATTATAGGAGGTGAGAGGATCTCTCAATTTCTATTTTATGAACCTCTTCCACTTTATAATGGGTTTATTAATTAGTAGAATGTTTTGGTTAAAAAAAAGTTCAATCATTGAAGATTTTCATAAGCAAGTGGTTTCCCCATCAGAAATGTTCTCTCCAATGCTATAATTAATGTTTTTCATTCATGCACATGGAAATTTTCATTATCAAACAATTATGATTGTCTTAGTTGAACCAATATTAGAGTTATATTATCCTATTACACATTTTTTAACAAAAATTGGTAAAATTACATTATAAAGGCTTGCAGCAATGTTCAACAACAAAAAGTACATAAATAAAGTTACCATGATCGGTACAAAAACATAGGTAAATAAAGTATGCCAAAAATAAATTTTTAAGTTCATACTTAGCAGTAACCTTCAAAAAACTTTATTATTATATATTCTAAAAAATACAACTACTATAAGTATTGATTTACAAAACATAGAAACTAACAAAAAACATGTTTAATGATGGTTTCATATTGTCCAATATTGGTGTTGGGAAATTAAATGGAACACAATATGAAACAAAGAACATAGTATTGCAGACAATCGAAGAGTGACAAACAATTTTGAAGAATAGAGGTGGCATATAAAGACATTGTTACAACACTTAAGAATGAAGTATTGTGATCAGAACATCACAGTGCATATTGCACATATTGATCTGCATGATCTATGGTGCAATCTCAAAAATATTGCTCATTCGACATATGATAATGACCCAAGGGGTCTTCTTTTATAGAATCAAGATCTAATTGACTCCCACATAATTTGAAATATCTTGTCCACATATAATCGTTGATGGTTAAAGTTGATTCCACAAAATCCGCTCTGTCAAGTCGTCTCGATGGGAATCGACCCGAACGACTATCCATCCAACTCGCAATCGATTGCAGGGATGGTCAATCCACCGCTTGACTATCTTCGACTACTAGCCAACTGTCCGACCGATAGGCACATTGACTACTCGACTGACTAAACCAAGAATATGTGTGATGAACCACCAATGCTTGATGTTCCA
>SNQJ01S0021481.1:12472-42987 GCA_010110895.2 Picea sitchensis | reverse complement strand
CTAGTTAACACATGGTTTGGCTAATTAAGTTACATGCAATTGAATGCAAATTAAAGAATATAGTCCTATGTCATAAGCAACGAATAATAAGAAAAAGTTCCATTCTTAGGTTCCATAAAGTTTGCCTTTTCCATTGGCCATATCTCTTTTGGACCGCAAGGTCGTAAAGAAGCTTAAATATATTTTATGGGACCATGTTCTAAAGAACCCTTCTCTTGTTTTAAGAAAGTGTATCCATGATACACTTTCTAGAAGTTTGTCAAAGAAGTTGACGAGGCACAACGAATAAGATGTCTAATAAATGTTAGTGTTCATGTAAGGTATAACGAATAAGATGCTGTAAAGTTAGAAGATAAGAGAGACACTTGATGGGCACGTGTTTTAAAATTACACAAATTCCAAAAGAATTTCTTCCTCTTAGTATTTCCTCATCATATCTTTCAAATGAGATGATGTCTTTAAATTGTTCATGGATTGAAGTTTTGAGTCTACAGATATGGAATTTCCTAGTCTCCTTGTTGCAACACTTTTCATTGAGTGATTAGATCTAATTCTTCCTTTAATTGTTGTATAAAATTTCATCTCATCTTATCATTATATTGATTTGTTATTTACTTTTTTATATCTATTATTTTATATTTATATTGATTTTGAATTTTATTAAATATCAAAAAGATAATTTTTTTTTAAGTTTAAACATTTTTTTATGGTATGAAAATTGAAGGAAAAGTTTGTATTTATAAAGATTTATATTTTTTCAGTGTTTGATAGTTAGATTTAGATCGGTGCTCTTATTTTTTGGGGACAATTTAGTAGGAAAACTTAATAGTTGCTTTTCTACATTGGTAGACGACATCCCTAGTAAACCCATTAATGTAAATTAATGCACCTAACATAAGGAGATTTGAATTGAGCATTTATTGGTAAATAACTAGCTAAAAACTCATCAATATGTGAACAACATCCGGTTAAACTAACTCTTTTGGACTTTTAAACTAACTCTTTTGGACTTTAAACCAATGTTATAAATATTTCATTAACATTTTAAATAATACATTTAATATTATTATTGTAAAATCATATATTTTTTAACATATGAAGACCAACCTACCATTAACATTAAACTCAATTACTCATAACACATCTCCTCTATATTGAATTGTAAGATGTGCATTGTCTCAACATAATAATTTAACTTGTCAAATCTCATTAGCGTGATTGGATTTTGAGGGTTTCGCTTTGTAAGGCGGCCACGGTTCAAAACTCATGGTAGTCGAGAGGAGACACCAAAAAAAATACAACCATGTTAAGGGTTGGTGTGGCCTAGGCTAGTTGCGATCCCCGAGGTAATTTTGATAGCTTAGATGCTCTTGAATCACAATTTCTTAAACCACAGGCTAATCCCGCAGATAATGAACACACTAACAAACGACAAAAAAATAACTTTTTAAATATACCAATTAAGAGTTAGGATTTGGAATTTCCTTCCTTTATCTTTAACTTTTGAATTGATTTTCCTTTTAACTCTTAAATGTGGAATTTTTCATTATAAATATGTTATTTATTTTCATGGATTTATAATTTATTTCTTAAATTGTTATTTATTTTTATTAATTTATAATTTATTTCTTAGATTGTTAATTTATTTCTATAGATATATAATTTATTTCTTAAGTTGATAGATTGTGTTCCTTCCACATTTTTATATTTTTAATGTGCATATCTTTCATAACTGTGTTAATTTTTAATATCTTTCCTAATTTTATGTTCATTTCTAAATTTGAGACATTTTTTTGATAGCTTTTGTTATAATCACTTGCATATTTTTAATGTGAATATCTTTCATAACTTTGTGTTAATTTCTAATATCTTTTCTAACTTTATGTTAATTTCTAAATTTCTAAATTTGAGACATTTTTATGATAGCTTTTATCATAACCACTTACATTAGTTAATGTGGGTCTACTTACATTCCTTAGATTTAGGATTGAAACCAATTACTTGATATTAACCATTAATCCATAAGCCCTTTGGTTAATAAAGACTATTTGTTATATTGGAACAATGGAAATGCATGATTTTTTTCACATTGATAATTATAATTATGGAATATTTGTTATGGAACAATGTGATATTTTTTTTACATTGATAATTATTAAATGTGTTATAAGTATAAATATAAATATATAAAAATATTTATTTATATGATGATATTTTTATATCAAATAATTGCTAAATTTATATAATTTAAGATATATTTATAAATGTTATTTGATATATATATCTTAAATGTATATTAAATTGTTTAAATTTTGAAATAAAAACATTATAACTATAAAAGCAATATTAAGGAAAAAAAAATGATAACTTTAAAAATAATTATTAAATGTGTTATAAGTATAAATATAAATGTATAAAAATATTTATTTATATGATGATATTTTTATATCAAATAATTGTTAAATTTATATAATTTAAGATATATTTATAAATGTTATTTGATATATATATCTCAAATGTATATTAAATTGTTTAAATTTTGAAATAAAAATATTATAACTATAAAAGCAATATTAAGGAAAAAAAATGATAACTTTAAAAATAAATGGGTTGGAGAACTTTCACACCCAAAAATAGAAAGCATTTTAATAAACATAATACTGAAATAAGTAATAAGATTTGATGGATATAAAAATATTATAACTATAAAAGTAATATTAAGAAAAATAGGTTGGGAACTTGCACACCCAAACATAAAAAAGCATCTCAATGAAAATAATACTGAAATAAGTAATAAAATTTGATTGATGTTAAAATGATTGATTATAAGTTAATGAAAGAAACTTTACTACAACTCTCAAGTAACTTAGTGATGAATAATTAATGGTGGAAAATAATACTTTACTGAACTTTGAACAAAATAACACATGTAAAACATATTTGAGGCCTTTTTAAGATACATGAGCTTGTACAAAATATCAAATGCCTACATTATTAGAAAACTAGGAACACACACACACACACACACACACATAGATTAATGATTTACATGCATAAGAAATATTATGTGTATGTTCGCAACATACTCATACTCTTCCCCTTTGGATGCTTTGTACCCAAATTTTGAAGACTATATGGTAGCTTAACCATGTTCCTTTTTCTTCTTACATGTCTTCAACTCTTACATGAATATGATCATATGCATGGAATCAAATGGATAAAATATTTGAAAATGAGATTCCTCGATGAGCTACATAAATTCACACATTCTACTTCGATGAAAATGTGCAATAGGAGAGGGGGGGATTATTCTTGGTCTAGAGGGACATCTAGAAATGACTTATGCATGGGGATTAGGGACTTCCACGAATAAAAAAGTTGAGACATATGCCCTCCTTCAGGGTCTAATCTCAGTAAATGCAAACATAGTAAGGACTCTAATTGTTATTGGCGACTCAAGTATAATCATTATCATAATGACCTCTAAGAAGACTCATTTTGATAGTAAGCAAGCATATCCAACAGAAAGGATTCAAAAGATGATTCCCAAATTCTAGAAGGTCTCCTTCTTCTAGGTTCTAAGGGAATATAATCGACAAGATGACGCTTTTGCAAATGAAGCAACCAGGTCAAATGTTGGAGTTATTTAAAAAATGGGGGAATATTTACTCAATCCATCCCCTAAACTCATTTGATTTTATTAACCATGGATACACATCATTACTTCCATAATCAACACATGCCTTGGTACCTCCACCATCATGCAATATCAAGAGAGATAATGAGATGCAAAGAGACTTGATCACTAGCCCCACACATGCTAGACTTAATTTTTGGATGAATTTTTGAATCCTTTGGTGTATCTTATCAGGACTCAGGTGGGATAAAGGCACATTTCATGGTTGGTTTGAGTGGAATTGTATGATGGTGGACTACTCTAAGACTATTTTCCTTCCCAATAAGGTATTATCTATGTTTCTGGTATGTGTTTTGGAGTTTCTATCTGTTGCAAAAGGTTCTGGTGGTCTTATGGTTCTTTGTCATTTCCCTATTCTAGAATTCTATGGTTTATATGGTATTTGGAGTTCTAGAGTTTTTGGAATTCTAGTGTTTATATGGTGTTTGGTGTTATGGAGATCTAGGTGTTGGTGACCTCGAGTTGGTGTTGTCACTTGATTTTTGGGTTTTGGAATTATGTCCCTTGTCTACCATACTTTTCCCCTTTTGGATCATTTCTTGGTGGCAGTGATTACCTAAAAGGAAGACTCAGGTCACATTTTGGGACTCACAACTTTTCTTTCTTTTGATTGGGTATAAGTCCTTGAATATGTATTACAAAGAGGCACACAAATTTTGTAAGGTCCTCCAAAGACGAGGAATCTATTAGTAGCAACCAAACATCAATATTTTCAGTAACCACTAAAATCCATGAAAATGAACATCAAAGCATCTCTCAAAATGCTATGGTAATGAATACCTTGGTCCAACATAATAAACAAATCCAAGTGTTGGAAGAAAAATTCTCCATGTTGAGAAATATGGTTTGGAATCTTAACAAAGGTTCAAAAGAAGTGGCATTTAATTACAATATGCCAGTTAATACAACCCAGGAATACCTCAAGGAAGAATATATAATGCATCAAATGACAAAGGAAATGGATTTGGGAAACCATGATTCCCACCATACCAATTGTTGGGACATTAAGCATTGATGGTTCATCACACATATTTTGGGTTCATTCAGTCGAGTAGTCAATGTTCTTGTTGGTCGGACAATCAAACAATAGTCAAAGATACTTGGGTGGTGGATCGACCAACTCTATAATCAACTACAAGTTGGATGGATAGTCGGTCAGGTCGAGTCCCATCGATATTAATTGACAGAGTGAATTTTTTGGAATCAACTCTGACCATCGACGGTTGTATGTGGACAAGATCTTTTGGATTCTATGGGAGTCAGTTAGATCTTGATTCTATAAAATAAGACTCCTTGGGTCATTATCATATGCTGAATGTGAAGTATTTTTGAGATTGTAACATACATATCAATATGTGAAATATGCACTATGATGTTCTGATCATAATACTTTGTGATTAAGTGTTGTAACCGTTTCTTTAGACTCCACCTTCATTCTTTGAAATTGTTTTTCCCTCTTTGGTTGTATGCAGTACAATGTTATTTGTTTCATATCATGTTCCATTTCATTTTACAACATGGTACCCGAGCCGATGGTTTGAAAACCTCAACATGTTATCTACAAACCTTGCTGAGTCAGATCTGTTGTGTGATTGGCTCTAGGCCGATGGTTTGTTGATTGGAACTTATTGAAACCAAAACCAATATGTCTAGATATCGAATATGGATTCGAAGATCGATCCTATTATTATGAACAAATCAAATTATGCAGTATGGGCTCCAGATATGGAAAACATGTTTAAAAGTAAAGGACCGTGGAAGTATACCAAGGTCGTGATCCTAGATCCAACAGATTCTAACGTTTTCATCTCAGTGGACTTGAATTCCCACATTTGGTCTGGAAGAAGTTGAAGACCTTGTTCGACCAAGTCAACGAAATCCATGTCATGTAGTTGGAGAAAGAGTTGATCTCTCTTGATCCTCATTCCTTTGAAAGAATGTAATACTATTTAGCATGTGTTAAATAAATCTAGTTGAAGTTGAGCAAACGTGGAGAAAACTACAAGAATAAGGATGGACAAATCATTGAGCTAGTTTTGATAAATTTGAGAACACCATTTGATGTGTTCGTATTGACCTTCCGCATCAACTACACACACACACAAGCAATATGGTAAGGAATACTCCTTTGAAATTTTTTGTGAACTTTTGATTACTGATCAACATAAATTGCTTGAATAAGGAAAGCTTGGTGGTAAGAAGCAGGCCCACTTTCTCAAGGGTAAGGGAAAGATGGATTCCAGGAATAGAGTGCAGATTGATGCTTCTACACAGAAACCTACATACACTGATAAGGGACCCTATTGATAACCACAATGAAATCAAAAGAATAAAACATGTTGGTATTGTGGAAATAATGTACATGTTAAGAAGAAATTATTCAAGAAGTGAGATGATTTAGAGGAGAAGGTTAAGAGGATTGAAGGAGACATGTCGATTGTTCACTGACCTGCTGGTAATTTTACCTTCCAATTCGGAACTTCTAAGGACTTGATGTCTCATGTTGTGCAGAATGAATAGGTTGTCAACTCTGGGTGCACTCATCATATGGAAAATTATGCCACTTTATTCACGAGACTAAATAAATATGAAGACAATATAATCTATGTTGCTGATGATTTTGCTTTGAATGTTGTTGGTCAAGGTGATGTAGCTTATCGACATGGTAAAATTGGTGATGTCTATCATGTACCAAATCTCAGTGACAATATGTTGTTTGTTTCTCATTTGACTCAGACTGGTAAGATTGTGGAATTCTAGTCAGATCGATTCTATGTTCGAGATTTGAAGAAAGGGAATTCAATTGTCGTTGATGGGATTCTAGACCTGAAAGACAACTTATACAAGTTATGTGACTCGACTTGAATTGAATGTAAATCGAGTGCACTTATTTCTCATAATGATGAGAGAATTAGAATTTGGCATGAATGACTTAGAAATCTAAATTTCCGAAGTCTGCAGGCATTGAAAACTCAGAACATGGTTGCTGGTTTACTGAAGGTGTATGTAAGGTTTGCGTACTTGGGAAGCATCATCAAGCACCTTTTGACTCTAGACAAGCATGGTGAGAACATAACCTAATGGAACCGGTTCATAGTGATGTATGTTCTATCAACTTACCTTCATTGGTAGGTGCAAGGTACATTTTGACTTTCATTGATGATTTCTCTTACTTTACATGGGTCTTTTTCCTGAAGAATAAAAATATTTTCTTTGAGAAGTTCAAAGAATTCTGGGCTTTGCTGAAAAATAATGTGGTCGACCCATTAAGTGATTGATATTAGAAAATGGTGGTGAGTATGTCAATCGACCCTTTGAATAATACCTACTTCGATCTGGTATTGATTGGCAGAGGTCAGTTCCCCACACACCTCAGCAGAATGGAGTTGCAAAACGCAAGAATCATACATTAGTCGAAATGGCTAGATGTCTTATGTAGGCTAAATACTTGCCTCCTTGCTTCTGGGATGAAGCGATGTATTGTGCCAATTATCTGCTCAATCACATATTGACTCGAGTTGTTCCTTCCATGACTCCTATCGAACAATGGTATGGAAATAAACCTTATGTTGGGAACCTCCGTGTCTTTGGATGTGTTTCTTAGGCTTACATTCCTGATGATTTTCAAAAGAAATTGGATGCAAATATTCATTCTTGCATCATGATGGGATACTCTGAAGAGTCAGAATCCTATCGACTGTTTGATCTTATCCAATGATAGATTATTATTCGACGTAATGTTCGGTTTGATGAGAAGTATTCCATAGTCAAGTTGTTGAATTCCTCCTATGGATTGTTGCAAGATGCTCCCTTTGATGTTGTCTCAGAAAATGGTTCTCTTACTCCTCTCTTTAGTCCTTTGACTAGTCCGTCGAACCTTGTGCCTATTTCGACTCGACTGTCGATCTCCGAGTCAATTAGTGCAACATATTCTATTTCGATTGGTCCACCGACTGCAGAACCTCCTACTTCTGATCAACCTATTGAAATGAACCAAAATTAACATGTTTCGTGTCTTCCCCAGTGGGATACCAAGACAATTGAATCTGATGGAGATAATGCTAGATATGCATCCTGCGGATAACAAATCCAAATTCAAAAGAAACATGCCATCGATTCCGAAGGATGACCCTAATGGGAACAAGCCATGGATACTAAGATTGATTCCTTGTGGAAGAATAAAACCCGGGACATGGTTCCCCGACCTCATGGAAAGAACATTGTAAAGTATCGATGGGTCTACATGACCAAATACACCTCTGATGATGTTGCTGAGCAACATAAAGCATGCCTCATCACGAAGGGATTTTCTCAACAAGAAGGCATCCACTATACTGAAATATTTTCCCCTGTTGCAAATATGAACTCAGTTCGATTGATTCTTTCCCTTACTGCTCATTTTGGATGGCAGATTCATCAGATGGATGTAAAGAGTGCCTTTCTTCATGGCGACCTATCTAAATAAATTTACATGGAACAACCACCCGGATTTGTGATGGATTCCTATTTGGTATGTCAATTCAAGAAGTCTCTTTATGGTTTGAAGTAGGCTCTTCGAGCCTGGTATGCTAAGATTGCCAATTTATTTCTTAGGATAGGCTTCAAACTATGTGAATCTGATCATAGTCTGTATATTCTCCACTCTAATGGAGATACCTTAATTGTTGTTGTATATTTTGATGACTTAATCATTACTCGCAATACTAATGCTCTCATCTTTAGATTGAAGAAACAACTTGTTGACTCCTTTGACATGATAGATCTTGACACTCTGCATTATTTTTTGGGTCTTCAAGTATTAGCACTATGTGATGGTTTTTCCATTTCTGAGTCTAAATATATAATGGATATGTTGACATTTTTTAACATGGATGATTGCAAGCCTTGTGACACTCCTTTTCAGTCTAGAGTGAAGATTACTAAAACATGTCAAACACTCGTTGTCAATGCTACACTCTATCAACAATTGGTCGTCAGTCTTATTTATCTTACTCATAATTGACCTAATATCTCCTTTTTTGTTAGTGTGGTTTCTTGGTTCATGCAAGATCCCATAGAAATCCACTAGAAAGCAGTCAAACACATTGTTCGATATATGAAGGGTACTACTCACTTTGGTATCAAACATTGTTGTAGTTGAGATTTGCTAGTCAAATTCACCGACTTCGAATGGGCTGGCCACCGAGATGACCAAAATTCCACTTCTGGGTATGTGTTTTGCTGTAGCATTGGACCTTTGGTGTGGCTATGCAAGAAACATAAGATAGTCTCTCTATTGATTACATAAGAAGAATATCGCGGTGATGTTCAAGCATGCACTGAATCCATTTGGATTCATCAACTTTTGGGTGAGCTTGGATTTCCTGTTGAGACATCGACTATAATATATTGTGATAATCAAAGTTCCATACAAGTTTTTGTCAATCCTGTTGCTCATAGTAAGATAAATCATGTTGAGCTTCATGCTCATTATTTGCGACAATTGGTTCATGATAACGTTGTTTCTCTTGAATATTGTCGTATTGAAGATCACGTTGTTGATATCTTCACCAAACCTTGAGCTCAATCTTTATTGATCAAGCTCCACACTTTTCTTGGGCTTCACCAGTGATGTAATTTCAACTCCTCAACCTTCAGATATGTGTGTTGATAGGGGGGTGTTGGAACATCAAACATTGGTGGTTCATCACACATCTTCTGGGTTTAGTCAATCGAGTAGTCGACGTGCCTGTCAATCAGACAGTTGGCTAGCAGTCGAAGATAGTCAGGCAATGGATTGACCATCCCTTCAATCGACTATGAGTTGGATGGATATTCGGTCGGGTCGAGTCCCATAGATTTTACTTGAAAGAGCAGATTTTGTGGAATCAAATTTAACCACCGGTGATTGTATGTGGACAAGATCTTTCAAATTATGTGGGAGTCGGTTAGATCTTGAGTCTATAAAAGAATACCCCATTGGTTCATTATCATATGCCGAATGTGCAATATTTTTTATATTGCACCATAGATCACGTAGATCAATATTTGCAATACACATTGTGATGTTCTGATCACAATACTCTGTGCTTAAGTGTTGTAACGATGTCTTTAGATGCCACCTTTGTTCAAAATTGTTTGTCCCTCTTCAATTGTCTGCAATACTGTGTTCTTCGTTTCATATTGTGTTCCATTTCACTTCCCAACACCAATATTGGACAAGATGAAGCCATCAATTAAACATGTTTTTTGTTAGTTTCTATGTTTTGTAAATCAATACTTATAGAAGTTGTATTTTTTAGAATATATAATAGCAATAATTTTTTGAAGGTTACTGCTAAGAATGAACTTGATTTTTTTTTGGCATACTTTATCTACCTATGTTTTTGTACTGATCATGATAACTTTCTTTATGTATTGTTTGTTGTTCAACATTGTTACAACCCTTTATAATATAATTTTACCATTTTTTTGTTAAAAAACGTGTAATATGATAATATAACTCTAATATTGGTTAAACTAAGACAATCATAATTGTTTTATAATTAAAATTTCGATGTGCATGAATAAAAAACGTTGATTGTAGCATTGGAGATAACATTTCTAATGGGGAAACCACTTTGTTATGAAAATATTCAATGATTGAACTTGTTTTTTTCCCAAAACATTCTACTAATTAATAAATCCATTATAAAGTGGAAGATGTTCATAAAGAGAAATTGAGAGATCCTCTCAATCTCCTATAAATCCTATAATTCACATAGATATTAATCATAATAAATACTATCTTCAAAAAATAAAATATGAAAGTAGTCATCTTCACAAAATTGGAACATGTATCCATATCATTTTTCACAAGCATATTTGTGATCCAACCATAATATATTGTTTTCATACATTCATTCTCTCTATATATTGGGTGAAATATAGATTATATCACATTATCCATAAGTATTTCTATTTTCTTTTATATTCCATGCTAGGGGTTCATATAAAAATAAAAATAATCTTGAATGGAAAATATTATTGTTTTCCCAATTTTGCTAGGGTTTTGAAGTTAAAAATGTACAACGATTTTTAGATCTTGTAACTTATTAAATATTCAGTCAAGAACATATCCAATAGTATATTAGAGTGTAACCAAAAACAGTTTTTTATATTGTGTTGGTTGGACTTTAACCAAAGAATCCTACCAAAATTCATAAACTCTCAAATACAAAAGATTTTTACTGCTCAAAAACTCATAACATGTTTTTTCCTGATTTGAAATGCTCATAAATTATTTATTGAAAACCCAAATAATCATATGATGTATAATACAAATATAAGAAGACAGATTTTCCAAAAGGACAATATTCTTATATGAAAGGAAGTGGAACACACTTCCTACACTAACGAATGAGAAAATAATGTGCAAAAATCTAAATAAACACAATTGCAATAATGAACAACATAGAAACATACAACCATTAAACATTGATTTCTTAGGGAAAACCCCTAGAGAGAAAATTTCCACACTCCAAAGCATGCTCAATGCGTTATTCAAAAGCTAAAAAATGGTTACAATACATTACAAAGTCTCCATGCCCTCAACAAGAGTATTCAATAGGATAAAGATTCTAGAGAAATTTTGGTGGCATAATAGTCAATTAAAAACTCTCTCTCAATTTCTCCTACCCAGGAACTCAATAAATAGGAATAATGAAAACATAAACCATTTATGGTTTCCCAATTCTACACGCAAGAAAACACTAACAATTAATTGTCCAACCATTGTTTCTCAACATTAATTGGCTAGTACAACTCAACATTCATTGCTTGCTACTGCTTAGCATTTATTACTTGTTATTTCTCAACATTTATTACTTGCTACTGCTCAACATTCATTGTCTGTTATTGCTTAGCATTTTTTACCTACTATTTATCAATATTTATTACATGCTACTACTCAACATTCATTACCTACTACTACTTAGCATTTGTTACATATGATGACTCAATATTCATTATCTATTATCAAATTTTAAGGTGTGTGACACACCTATTCCAACATTCTCCCATTTTCATATACCTTACAAGAGTCTAAGGGATAATGCATCAAACTATGAGATAAATATCAAGGGCCATAAGGCCCATAGACTCACATCACCACTTGAATTTACCCATGATCATTAATTTTTTCAATGTATATGCAAAATTTTATAAAGTGACTTTCCATCCTCTACCATGTCCCTAATGAAATGGTATTGGATATCAATATGCTTTGTGATTCATGAAGGGTTAGGTTTTTATCTAAAAAAATGGCACCGTTACTGTCACATTGAATTGTAATAGCTCTTTGAATTATCTCTACATCTAAACATAGCTTCATAAGCCAAATGGACTCCTTATAGGCATGGGCAGATTCCATATACTCTGCCTCTACATGGACAAAGAAACCACAACTTGTCTCTTTCTCATCCAATGTATTGTTCCACCAAATAGTCAAAACACATGTCTGCTAGTATATATTCTATCTACATAGCCTACCCAATAAGAATCCATATAATCCTATATATCCACTAAGTGTTGGTCCCCCGAAACATCACTATGATAAAAAATTGAATACTTGGAAGTACATCACAAATACCTGAAGACCCTATTCATTTCACCCCAATTTTCATGGTCAATATTACCCATGAATCAACTCAAGATTCCCACTACTTGGGAAATGTATGGTCTATTGTAGACCATAGTATACATCAAACTGCCAACATCACTAGCATAAGAAACACAATCTATATCCTCCATCTCTATGGGTGTTGTAAGACACTACTCAATTGAAAGTCTAGCTCCCATAAAAATTGAAGCACTCAATGGTCTACAATATGCCATGAAAAACCATTGTAGCATAGAGTATATATAATTAATCTATATCAACCAAAGCTATCTATTCACTCTATCTCTTTTGATCTCCATTCCATGAATTGAGAAAAAGACAATTTTATTTTAATTCCACACTTTTGTGAGTACAAAAATTATAATTATCAATACATCATCCTCAATTTGTTGTTAAAAAGGTCAAAAGAGGAAAAGATAATTTGTAACGTAACATACCCAACCATCTAAGCCGAGTCTCATCACTGCGGAAAATGACTAGCCTACTAAATACAAATTTTAAAAACACGCCCCCCCCATACAGATAAAAATAACCAAAGGGGAAACATACCCATAATAACATGCATCTAACAAAAAAATATTAAAACATGAATACAATATTCAATTAACCAACAAAGACACAAAACATTCAAATATTCATTTACACAACAAAATATTCATAATAATAAAAAAAATGCTTAAAAATGCTTATCTGTTAATAAATAACCAACTGGATGCATACGAAGGATGAACCTCATAGACATATGCATTGTTGTTCATTTTCTCTCAACAACAGGCCACCCCCTAGATGAGGTTGCGAGTCCACAAGGAGATCTGGCCCCTTGGTTGTCCACTCTCCACACTGAGAAAACCAAAACCCAGGTTCCAATCTCCAACAACAATTCCAATCCTCCAACTCTCTTCCTCATAACCTGCACAACCCAAGGAATGTACCCCCTTAAGTGATCTAAGTCCCTCAGTCTATACCATTCATTTATCAGGGCTTCCAGTGCACTTGGTTGGCTAGGAATATCTCAGTTGGAGACTTCATGAACTCTCATCTGCTTTAGGAGTGCTCACAATTGCCTTCAAAAGGCTCTTGAGCCATTTCCTCAATAGGAAAATGCACTACATGCTTACAACCTATTTTACAGGCACACATGTTTCATTTCCAGCATAATACATGACCAAAAAATTGATTCCCTCAAGCACATCATGGTTGGTTCTCTTCCCAACACTCAACTCCTCTCTTGCTACCCAAAATCTGCATCTAAAAACTGTCTTTTTGGCCATACAAATTTCCTTTCCCCCAAAGTCAATTGACTGCTCACTCTGCCCAACGTTGATTGTACTTCAGCTCCATGCTCCCTAATAAATATGGGATGTGACTCCTCACGTTACCCACCCTCTTACATGAAATAAATGATTGGCTTTGGGAACACTCAACAACTAAATAAAAGGTTTACACAATGATAATAATTTCAAGAATGTGGGTTGGATTAGTAACGATGAATAAAATCCCCCTTGGACCCCTCTCTCTTGTAGAATCATAGCCCCCCATCATTTTCATCCCTCTCGTATCACAACCAATGATCACTTCTTTTATTAATCATTTCAATTTTCATAATATACAATTTGGCCCCCGACCATATTAATCAATATGGGCTCTTTGTTCCAATCATATCATCTCACCAAACTAATTCACATTTATACAATTACATTACGATTTGGGGGCGGATTAAAACCAAATATGTTACATGTAAGGAGGAAGCCTCACAAGAAGTTAAAAAAAATATGTTGTACTAAATTTGATTAAAGTTGTCATCAAGAAAAGAACAAATCTCTAGGAGGATTCAAAGAGCCTAGGAAGGGGTATCCAAAGGTTAGAGAGAGTGATCTATAAATGGTAGGCCTCATTAGGGTATTTTTAAGGTTAAAAATCGGCCTCAAAACATAAAATGTACTTTCAAAATCAACTTTAAAAGAACCAATAGGATTCAAGATGATGATGTCAACCATAAGGGTAAATATTTTTGGTGGGAAATGAAGAAAACTATTTTTTTTAATCACATTTTTTATTTATCTACTTATAGTTTTACTCAAATTTCAAGTGTAGGCACTCATGGGATGCATAATTAAATTCCACGTCCAATGAGTACTCACTCTCCATACTTTTGTAGACCCATAATGAGATAAATTGGTAATAATATGTTTCGTTTCAAGAAACACCTTTTTTTCATATATTTCTAGTTTATCTCATTGTGGGTCTATCAAAAGTATGCAGAGTGAGTACTCATTGGATGAAAAAATTAATTTCACATCCAACGAGTGCCTATACTTGAAATTTGAGTAAACCTATAAGGAGATAATTTGAAAATGTGATTTAGAAAAGTGGTTTTCTTTCTTTCCCTCCAAAATTTCATCTCTTATTTGATTATTTTAACTATTTTGTTATTATTTTCCTTAGGAGGCCCATTTTAGACCTCAAACTTCCCCTAATGATGGCCCAACCATCATATCAAGATAGATCATCTATGGAAATGAATTTTGTTCTCTACAATACTAGATTGATTCAATCAACATAATATAATTTGTCCTTTGATTGATATTGTCCAATAGGCTTGAGATGGTTCTGTTCCAGTTCTAATAACACTACTCCATTTTTTGGCTTTGCAAGGCCAAACCAAATCCCCTTCAAAGAGTAGGATCATTGCCTTTATGTGGTTCCAACCAATTAATCCACTCTACAATCAAAGTTTTGTGCCTACACAATATACAAAATGGGAACATTCTACCCATTCACAACTAGCATTTGATTAGATGTCTACTATTCAAATAAACAATAAATTCTACCTCTTCCAATATTATTTTAGCTTCCCATTAATTAATAAACAACCAAGAAAATTATAAATCTTCCCACATAATACTTGGGAAATTGATCCTCTACCTATTCATTCAATGAATGGATACACCTATCTCCATGATTCTCTGAGAAGTTTGAGTAAATTGTTGTATATGCATGGGATTAGGTGTGTAAGGAAACAATAAATAGACTCTATCGAACACTCAATTGGAGTTCAATTCATTTTCTATGTAAATAAATTCAAGGAAACATGTTGGACGGAGAAAACATAATGAAATGTGGATATGAATTTAGGCAAAATGTAGAGGGTTGTAGGAAATGATTTGATGAAAATTAGAATTGCATCCATTCAATTAAAAAAACATTGAAAAAACCAATGATTAATCTAATGAGATAGTTGGCATATATAAATTCACAATGAATACGTGAATTATCGCAGCATACATCTACTTAGGCATTTCAACAATAAGGAGATAACGTTGTAGCTTGTCAATTAAATAACTCAACTCTCAAACCAATTGACAAGTGTTGTAGCATGTGGTTTATGACATTTGAACCACCATTCTATACCAAAAAATGCAGTCGATTTGAATTCCAAATGGATATCGGTTTGTTTTTCATTGATGAGGTGGCCACTAAATTCATAATAGAAGATCAATCAATGCAATTTTCATTTATTAATTAGAATAGAACCACAATCTATTAAACACACCATAGAAACACACATTTTCCCTGGAATATTGAATGGAAAAACCAACATTCGTTGGGGATTTTATTTTGCTGAAGAAATTGTTACCAAGATAAGATATGAATTCCCAATAAAGGATTTAATTCATTCTTACTCATTGGCACATGCTTACATATTTTTTTGGCTCATGGACAATCTTCACTCATACAGGACAAGCTCAACATCTCCTTACTTCGGCTTTCGAGCAAGTTTCTTCACTTCGAGCCCTCATTCTTCTACTATCGTCTCTATTATTCCCAATATCCCTTGGTTTGTGGCTATTCCCCCATTAAGAAAGGAATTCCTTTTGTAATAGATTTTCCTTGGAATGTCAATCTTCAAGATGATTCCTCTCATCTTCTTGGATTTTTGGATTTTAGACCATATAATTCAAACTTTGCCAAAATTTAATTTACAAAGTTTGGGATGAGGAAAATATCCACATCCATTTCAGATCAAACCTTTCCATTCATAGGATTTTCATCCTTGAAAGATTCAAATCACTCTTCATATTCTTCTTTTTCCATTGTCTGCTTCCCTCTCTTTCTACCATAGAAACATGGTTGTTTATTCGATTATTTTGGAGCTTCAATGAACCCCTTGGAATCAACTCTACATCAATCTTTCACATATCTCCAAGAAAGGGTGATTCCACTACAATACTGAAGATAAGAGTTGAACATGGGATACCCTTGTTGTTGGTTTATCCTTCACATCCATATTGTTGGTGGAGATGACATCTTCTACTGCTACATGTCCTTAGACACATGTTTCTCCTTCTTCCTTCCCCTAGCCTTTCACTCTCCAAAATTTTCTTTTGGTAGTGGAGTTCCTAAGATGAAGCTTTAAATGAAGCCTCCAACACGTGGCTTCCCAATGTCCACTCAATTTGTAGTATTGGAAAAAGTTTAAACTATTGCATGGCATGTTTTGCATCTTCTTTTGTCTAGAGTGCCAAGAAAAATCAACCTTTTGACCTTTCTTTTTCACAATAAAAACAAAACAAATATGCCTTGACATACCAATTCAGTTTCTGCTTGTTATCCGGTTTTCTTGGTTCCCCAATTGTGGGTGCAAATTTGGGTGGTGGAAATATCCCTTTGTTTCCTTAATTGAAGCTTCTACAAGAATATTGGAATGGTATGCTACGCACTCCAATTTTAGCTACCTTTTCTTCAATCAAAATGGCTTATTATTTAGTCCCCTTTTTTTTTATCTAGATTGGATCATTATACTATTTATCATCTATATTGATACTTTTAGAGTGGAAAATATTGGAGGAATCAACTTGCAGGGCCATTTTAGTGGGAAGTCCTAGTTCGGGAAATTAGGGTCTGGAACCTTCTAGGGCCATTTTGAGGCATCAAACAATATTTTTTGGGGTTAATGCTTTCACAACATAGTTGGGATCCCGTGATGTTATTCTACACATTGAGACCTGCCATGTTGACCACCATGGTACGATAGGATTCCACACCAACCCCCATTGTTCACGCATATAGGGATAACCATGCATGCAATTTCAAGAAGATTCTAGAAGGTTCAAAACCCTATCACAATTGGGGGTTGAGGAAGTGAAAAAACCTACCCCTAGATGGCTATTAGGTGATGTTAAATATCAGACCACTAGGAGGAGAAGGGGTTCCATTTGAAATACTATTGTATTTTGTTCCATAGTTGAGCAGAACAACTGGGAGTGGGAAATTAGAGAGCATAACAGAGGGGGTTAATGTTATGTAGCATCCTAACATGCCATAGGTCTCAGGTAACTACATATAGAGTGACTTCTCCTTTGTAATTTCATTATTTCCATACCAAATAAAAGAGAACAGAGAAACCTCACCTTCTAGCTGGGTTTTCTCTCATAAGGGTTTCCCAGAGAAAATATTTGTGTCATTTTGTGGATGGTTTTTTATTGTATTTTATTGTTCTCTATTTTCCACATTCTATCTATTTCATGCATAAGCAGAAAATCAATAATTAAATATTCTAGAATCTAAAATAATTTAACCTTCATAGTGTAGATTTCAGTTTTATTTATTATATCTGTTGTGATGAACTATTCTAGTGGAATATCCGTGACAATTTACATATCTCTCTTAGCTAAAAAAAGGTTATATTTTTTGTTCTATCCTGAGTTGATATGTAATCACTCACTTTACCTTTCTCCACCGAAACCTAGGCCTTCATGCTTGGGCCTTTGTTCAACTACAATGGGATATACAATACCTTGGATTTTCTTACCTATCCCTTAACCATTGTAGCCCATTTGTATCACAATATTAGAACCAATGCCTCTAATGTTATTTTCAAAAACACCAAAGACATCTTGAGAAAAAAATTAAGAAAGGTCTATGGAGGATGAGCTTGCCATGCTCATATTGGTCATGGTGCTAGATTTTGTAGCAAAGATGGAAGGTTTCCCGACTTCCTTGGTCTCTCTGACAATTACTTGGAATTTGATCTATGATTCCTCTTTCATTTCCAATTGTTACTGCAATTGAGCCATCATATAAGTGAGTATTTCCTCTTTCCAAGCATCCATCTAAATGGCCTTCTCTCCCAATTGCAAGAAATGAGCTATGTTCTTGTCCAAATATTTCATCATGGTGATGAGATTCTTGAAATTCATCCAATTCCTTTTCCAACTCTACCATCCTATGCAAAGATTTTTGATGAAACACATGGGATAGAGAAAACATAATGAAATGTGGGTATGAATTTAGGTAAAATGTAGAGGGATGTAGGAAGTGGATTGATGAACATTAACATTGCATCCAGTCAATTAAAATAAACACTAACACAACTGGTGATTAAGCCAATGACATATTTTCCATAAATGATTTCACAATGAATAAGTGAATTTCTATAACATACATCCTCGTAGGAATTCAAACAACAAGGGGATAATGTTGTATCTTGTCAATTAAAAACCCAACACTCAAACAATTTGGAAAGTGTTTAGCATGTGGTTTTATGACATTTGAATCACCATTCTATGCCAACAAAATGGATTTGAATTCCAAATGGATATTATTTTTTTCTCACGAGTGAGATGGCCATTAAATTCAAAACATAAGAGAATTGAACACAATTTTCATTTAGTAATTAGAACATAACCACAAGCTATTAAACACGCCATAGACACACAAATTTAACTTGGAATCCCAAATGGGAAAACCAACATTCATTGGGGATTTTATTTTTCTCAAGAAACCGTTACAAAGGTGAGATATGCATTCCAATAAAGGATTTAATGCATTCTTACTCATTGGAAATTTTTGTAAATTTCTTGGCTCATGGGCATCCTTCGCTTATGGGGGACAGACTCAACATCTCCTTACTCCAACCTTCAAGTATGTTTATTCACTTCGATCTCTCATTCTTCTGCTATTAATGGATTTGTTTTTCCCAATATCCCTTGGTTTGTGGTTTTCCCCTCATCAAGCAAGAAATTACTTTTGTAATATAGTTGCCTTGAAATGACAACCATTAAGATGACTCATTTCATCTTCTTGAATTTTGGATTTTGGACCATCTAATTCAAACTTTGCCAAAATTTAATTTACAAAGTTTGGGATGAGGAAAATATTTCGAAACCATTTCATGTAGGGGAGTTGGAAGGCCAAGAGCCACCAACATATTTCATAAATAGAACCCATATACTCAAAGAGAGGGGATTTTGCTTGACATTGTAAGATGACTTCAAGTTAACACAGAAGCCATTGTTGACCAAATATTTATGTATATTTCTAGTGTTGTTGTGATATTAGTGTAGATTGTTCTTGTTGTTCATGGTGGTTTGGAAAGCTATGGGAATTAGTATTTATTTACTATTATTTATTTCATGTATCCAGTATCTATTATTTATATCTTATTATGTTTTGCTAAAAAAATGATATGGAGTTGTAGCTTTCAATATTAATTGTAAGTTGACCTCAATTGGTTGTCAATGGTCCATAAAATTATGAAAAGTTTATTCATGTGAACTTGTTCCCGTTTATTTCTTGCATTCATTTCTATTGGTTCCATGTCTATTCCTTTCTTACTAGATGAGTCTTGGGACAAAAACATCATGCATTTTAGATTTAAATTCATAAAACCACAATGACAACCACACCATAAGATGGAGGGTTTTCAATACCAAATGGAGGAAGGTCCAATTGATGGACGGTTGGTTTGGATAGTTGATTGTCATTGATTTCAACCCTTGGAGTATGATATTGTAGATTGATGTCAACCCTTGAGTATGTCTTGTAGCACATTACGGTATCCCCAGAGGTGTGGTTAAGGAACCCAAGCTTGTTTGAAGAATAATGTAATGAATAATGTAATGAATATCAATGAATTTACAAGTGAGACTATTCTATATGGATAGTACATGTCGTGTCGTTTCTGGTGATATGTGGTACGCCACGTAGTTCCTCACGGTTAGAGATGTATGGTTTAGTGAAGTTGGAGAACCCTCATGAGTTGTCTAGAAGCCCCTAGAAGGTCAAAGAAGTCAATTATTCTAGAAGCTCCTAGAAGAAGTTTACTAGTCAAAGTGGTTGTAACTAGGAGTTAATCATGAATAAAGGTGTTGCAATAAGAAAATAATTAAAAAGAAATTAGTTGCAATAAGAAGTGGTGAGTTTACAAATTATGGATAAAGTGGTTGCAAGTGGCTAAAGTAGTTGAAAGTGGGTTATCCCTTAAAGAGGGAAGTTGGGTAAAACAGTTAGAAGATGAACCCTAAAGGAAGCCACTTGGAGAGTATAAATAAGAGAGAAAGGGACTCCTATTAGCACGAATTGAACTTAGTTGAATATCTATTTTGTGAAATGTTATTTGTAGGTATAATTGAGAAATCTGAGGTTGCACATGTCAAGAAATGAAAGACACTTCCACACTAATCCTAGCATAAGAGAAGAAGAATTTAATCAAGAACAAAAATGACACAAGAAATCACACAATACAACGAGATTTTACCCTGGAAACCCTTAACCGAGAAAACCAACATTCCTTTGAGCGTTTTTCTCTCTTGTTGTCTTATTCAATTAGAATAAAAGGTTACATGTATAACCTTAGTCCACATCTAAGACACAATTGACATCACACCCTCTTTCCTGCACAAGAACAACCCTGTAGCCAATCCGGCTTACGTATGCATGACCAACAAGCTCTAAACATTGATCAAAATGATCAATCGATCAATATACAATTTACCATGCATTATCCTTTGCGTCCTTACAACACGCCTCTTTATAGGCTTTACAATAGGAAAAACACTAAATATTGGCACCTAAAAATGGTTACATATCCATGCATACCATTGTCTACAAATCCTGCAAATCTCGGGATTCTGTTACACTCGACTCTAAGTCGGTTTACCAGTTGACTACCAGTCAACCTTCATTCGGTCTCTAGTCGGTCGTCTCACGCCCACAATTCGACCTCTTTTCAGTTGACTTGCCATCGATATCTTTGACTTTGAATTTTCCCAGTTGACTTCCTCGACCTTTGACTTGTTGTTGATCCACCTCGACCTTGACTGTTTTCGATCCACCTCGACCTTCGACCATCAGTCGATTCACCTCAACTAGACTCTCACTGCAAAGAATATAACAACCCAACATTCTCCCACTTGTTGTCTTCTTTGGTAAAACAAGAGATTTCTAAACTTTCGTTCATAGACCTAGGGAAACAATTCCCATTTCCTCTCTGCACCAAGAGAACTTCACAACACTCATAGACTTAGTCAACGAGTCTACTATGTTTTCCAACATGTCTATTTTCTCCAGACACACCTTGTTAATTTCCACCATATATCTTACAAAATGGTATTGTACATCAATGTGCTTAGTCTTCGAATGATAAGCAGGGTTCTTTGCCAGAAATATTGTGATTTTACTATCACAATTCACCTTTATAGCTCTCTTCTCAAACCTGATTCATGAACACAACCTTTGAATCCATACCACTTCTTTTCTTCCATGAGTGGCCGCCATGTATTCAACTTCTGTTGTTGACAAGTCTACTACCGCATGTTGCTTACTCACACAACTTATTACTCCACCGAACATTTTGAAGACATATCCATTGGTTGATCTCCATCGATCTAGATCTCCATCCCAGTTGGCGTCAACAAATCCATGTACATTTACTTTACCACTGTCACATCTAGGTATTCCTTGGTATCATATAGCATAGTCCTTCATGCCACACAAATACCTGAATACTCTCTTGACAACTTTCTAGTGCTCCTTTCTAGGTGTCAACATGTACCTTCTCAACACTCCCACTACATGGGAAATTTATGGTCAAGTGAAAACCATCACATACATTAGATACCAACGAAACTTGCATAGGGAACACATACAATGTCCTCTATTTCTTCCTGTGTCTTTGGACACTGCTCAACAGTAAGCCTTGCTCCCACAGGAATTGGCACCTTCATCAGTTTGCAATCCTGCATGTTGAACCATTTCAGAACGGTTTCAATAAACTTCATCTGATCAACTAGATCTTTCTAGCAGCCCGATCTCTCTTAATCTCCATTCCCAGAATGAATTTAGATGCCTCGAGATCCTTCATGTCAAACTTGGAGGATAGTTGCTTCTTCACCTCCTTTATTGTGTCCATGTTGTTTCCAATCATAAACATGTCATCAACATACAAAGATACATATATGAAACACCCACCTTCTTCCTTGGAATATATGAAATGATCAACTTTGCTTCTCAAAAATCCCAAAATAAGGATGTATGTGTCACACTTATGGTACAACATCCTTGGTGATTGCTTTAGACCATAAAGGGATCTTTTGAGTTTGCACACAAACTCTTGCTTACCCTTTACTACAAATCCTTCATGATGTTTCATGTATATTTCTTCTTCGAGGTCCCCATGTAGGAATGTTGTCTTCACATCCATCTGTTCTATCTCCAGATCGAATCTTGCAGCCAGAGACATTAGTACTCTAATGGAAGTTAGTTTTGCAATAGGGGAAAAAATATCACAGAAGTCGATTCCCTCGACTTGGGAATAACCTTTCTCTACCAGTCAAGATTTGAACTTCTTGACTTGTCCCTCGACATTCATATTCTTCTTGAACACCTAATTTCTACCGACGAGTTTTCTTCCACTAGGTAACTTGACTAAATCCCATGTCTCATTCTTGTACAAGGATTCCATCTTTTTGACCATGGAATCCTTCCATAGTTTACCCTCTGCCGAGTCGACTACCTCATCGACCAACTTGGGCTCATCGTTGATGGCAGTTAGCATGAATGTGGAACGAAAGTTGGGAGAAATATACCTCTCAACTAGTTTCGTTATTCTTTCTGACCTCCTTACCACTGGAGTAGTTTGTTCCACCTCTTCCTCGGATTCAGTTGACTCATCTGAATCATCTTCTTCGTTCCTCAGTTCAAACCACACCGTATCAGGATTATTCTTAGTCTAAACAACTTCCTCAGGCTCAGACTTACCTCTAACTTCTCTGAAGACCACATATCCACTGTACATTGTTATCCTTGATGCATGATCCCAGAGCTTATATCCTTTCATTCCTTCTTTATATCCAATGAAAATACATTTGACTTCCTTCTTGTCTAGCTTGCTCCTCTTTTCCTTGGGAACATGCACAAATGCATCACAACCAAATACTTTGAGATGTGCCACCGAAGGATTCTTACCAGACCATACCTCAATTGGATTTGTGTTTACTAGCATCGACAAAGGAGACATATTCACTAGATATATTGCAGTGTCAACTGCCTCCACCCAGAATTCTTGTGCGATCCCAGTACCATTGAGCATTCTCCTTGCCTTATCCATCGACATTCGGTTCATTCTCTCGACAACTACATTTTATTGTGGGGTATATGGTGTGGTATTTTGGCATTCTATGCCACATTGATTACATAACTAATCAAATTCCTTTCCACAAAATTCACCACCATTGTCAGTTCTCAACACTTTAATCCTCTTCTCTATCTGGTTTTCCACGAGATTTAAACTCCTTAAATATTTCTAAAACCTGTGATTTATTCCTTAGGAAATATATCCTGTCTTTCTGGAGAAATCATCTATGAAGGAGACATAATACAGGGATCCACCAAGTTAAGGCACTGTAACTGATCGAAACACATCAATATGAACCATCTCTAGAATCCCATTTTATCTTGTCTCTCCATATGGGAACCTCACCCAAATTTGTTATCCATATATGCAATGTTCACAAAATTCGACTTCTAAACCACAATCAGGAAAGTCTTCGAACATACCTTTGATTTGCATAGCTCGAAGTCTTTTTTCTCCAATGTGTCTCGTCCTCTTGTTCCATAAACTGGTCGGGTCGATGTCATCATGTCTTGTTGAGTCGGTTTGAATCGAATTAGATCGAGTCGAGTCGAGTTGTTTTGACATCAAGTCGAGTCGAGTTGCAATCGATTCGATTTCAGGAGAAATGATGTTGTTGCATCCATTCGAGTCAATATTCCCTAACAAGTTGTACATGGTACCAATCCAAACTCCTTTCATTAAGACCATCACACCTCTAACCATTTTGCATGAATCTTTATGAAACAGAGTATGCACACCTACATCACTCATCTTGCTGACATATATTAGGTTTCTGGCCAAACCCAACATGTGTGCACACCTGGAAGGGTTCTTTTCCTCCCATCCTGTAGTGTCAGTCAAAATATTCCCCATCCGACAATTCTGGTTGTCGAGTCGTCCCCCAAGAATACATCACCCCCATCATATCATTCATATTCACAAAACCATTCTTTATGTGGTGTCATATGATAGGATCCTCATAATTTGATCAAACACACATCTTGATACAACTGTGAACTAGTTGACGCCAAGTAAACATCACCTCCCTTGTTTGAGGTTGTGTTTCTCTTAGTTGACTGCTTCTTGTTAGATCTAGCACTGAATTATGTTGCCTTCGACTTACAATTCTTTTTATAATGCCCATATTTACCGCATTTCCATCATCTGTGCGTCAATTGAACCATGGATTTAGATCTACCCTTCGTCTTGAACTTTCTATTGGAGAATCTGCATTTATCTCTATCTATCATTCGAACTCTCACTACTAGAGCATCTTTGGTTGATCCGTCCATGTTTTTCCTTCTCATTTATTCAGAAAACAGAGAAGAAACCACATCCTCTAGCACTAGTTTGGTTGTATTACTCTCAATAGCAACGACTAAGCTATCCCAAGAGTATGGAAAAGAACATAATAGGATGATACACTTCTCCTCAAAAGTGATCTTAATATCCACAAATGATAACTGGCTTAACATGATATTAAATGCATTTAAATGATTAGTCACCAAACTTCCATCACTCATCCTCAGAAGATTCAGTTTCTTTCTGAGAAACAACTTATTTACTAGATATTTTGACTGGTATAAGCTTCCTAGATTGTCCCATAGTTTCTTGGCTGAATCTTCACATGAGACATTCAACAACACCAAATTTGCAAGACAAATCTAAATCGTACTTCTTGCTCTTCTTTCTAGTTTCTCCCATTCTTCCATCGACATGCCTATCGATTGGGTACTTGGATAGAACACTGTCCATTGTTCTCGATCTACAAGAAGATATTCCATTTTAAGCTTCCAAAGCTCAAAATTATGGCCATTGAATTTTTCTATCTCTATTCTGGAACTGCTCGCCATTCTTTATCACAATCTTTAACACAATTTATGACTTACGACTCTTATTGTACCTAGGGTTTAGTTCTCAGATTCAATATTGGAAAATCAAGATCCGATATACTCGCTAAAGAATAACATCGCTATGATAACTCACTTGTTAGGGAATACCTAAGCTCTGATACCACATGTCATGAAATTAAAGATACTTCCACACTAATCCTATTAGAAGAGAAGAAGAATTTAATCAAGAATGCAAATGACACAAGAAATCACACAGTACACTGAGATTTTACCCTGGAAACCCTTAACCAGGAAAACCAACATTCCTTTGAGTGTTCTTCTCTCTTTTTGTCTTATTCAATCAAAATAAAAGGTTGCATGTCTAACCTTGGTCCACACCTAAGACATGGAATCGACATCATACCCTATTTCCTGCGCAAGAACAACCCTGTATCCAATCTGACTTACATATGCATGACCAACGACCTCTAAACATTGATCAAAATGATCAATCATTCAATATGTGATTTACCATGCATTAACATATTTTTCATTAGCCTTTACGACCTTGCAACATGCCTCTTTGTAGGCTTTATAATAGGAAAATCCTAAAGATTGGAGCCTAAAAACAGTTACAGATCCATGCATATCATTGGCTACAAAACCCACAAATCGTGGGATTCTGTTATAGTCGAATCCAAGTCAATTTACCAGTCAACTACCAGTCAAACTTCATTCGATATCTAGTTAGTCGTCTCATGCCTGCACTTCGACCTCTTGTCGGTTGACTTGCTGTCAATATCTTCGACTTTGACTTTTCTCGGTCGAGTTCCTCGACCTTCGACTTGCTGTCAATCCACCTCAACCTTCACTATTGTCTATCCACCTCGAAATTCAAACGTTAGTCGATTCACCTCAACTAGAATTTCATTGCAAAGAATATAACAACCCAACAACATGAAGCTGAGGAGGCAAAGAAATTTTCATGGATTTCAGAGCTACAAAAAGTGTGACTATTCAAGGGTTTCTAAGGTTATTCGTGAGCTTTAGAAGGATAAGTTTCATACATCCATGGGCCAGTGAAGAACAAAGTGCGGACATCCACGAGGTTATAGAGAAAAGAGCATGGATCTATGAAAAGATTAGAAAAAGGGTTTAAAGAGATATTCATCCCAAGTTGTTGAGGGTGTGGTTGGTCTGATCTCTGAAGCACCAGGTCAGTTACAGAGTGTAAAGGTATGTCTATATGCTAATGAGTTTATAACTCAATGATGTTGTGGAGCATGCTTGTGGCATGACTTTGTGAGTTTTTGTATATTCCCTCTTGAATGCATGATATCTATTGTAGAGCATGATTTGAGGTAGATCTGTTGAGGCACATTGCTAGTGCATATCTAGGTTATATTGATATGTCTTATGGTGCATTGTGAGAAGCATTTTCTAGTGGTATTAGTATATGATTGGATTATGAATGGTACATATTTAAGGCTACATAAAAATGAGTTTTTGGCACATGGTTTGATGTAACAATTTATGGTATTTGGTTAATGGATGGTATGATGTATTGCTAGAGGCCCTTTGTTGGTTAGCTTGGAGTATGTTTTTTGTGCATGGTTGATGCACTTGTTGTGGCACAAGTTCGCACTTGGTTGTGATTGGTATATGCTTGGTAGAGGCATGTGTGGGTGATGGTTGTGAGTTGTTATGAACAATTTTTTTTCAATGCACATTCTGGTGATATTTTGCATATGGTTGAAATATGTTTTGGTGATTGGTCTTGGTGATTAAATATGGTTTGGATGATGAGATTATTTTTATAGATTTTTGGTACATGTTGTTTGGTATAGGTTGTTACAGGTTGATATGATAGGTTTTACAGTGACAGTTTGACAGAAACAAAGATAGTGACAGTGAAATTGGGAGAGTTTTGTAGTACTCTACAAATTGCTGAGAAGAGAGGCGCAAAAATCCGCGAGTTGTAGTAAAGAGAGCCACGGACATTTGCGTGGTGCAACATAGACAGGTCACGGATCTGTAGGAAATATTTGAAGAAGGTTGGTACAAGTTGTGACATGTTTTTAGTGACATGTTTGATAGTAACAGGTTGTGAGAGTGAAAGTTATAGGGTATGTGATTCAGTGATAGTGGCAGGTCATCTACATTTGGAATTTATATTACAGGGAGACATGATGGGGAAAGGAAAGGAGGTTGTATCCTCCTTATGGTTGGTTATGGAGAATCAGGGAGTTGGAGTTTCCTTCAGGTTGGATCCCGAGAAATAGGTGGTTGTAGCTGGAGAACTCGGGGGGTTGTAGCCTCCTTTTGGTTGGAGCCAGAGAATTAGGGAGTTAGAGCTTCCATTAGGTTGGAGCCTGAGAAACTAGGGGGTTGGAGCGTCCTTCTAGTTGGTGCTTCCTTGAATGTAATTCTTTGATATATAAGAAAAGAATTTCGTGGTTTTCTCCCGCATTGGGTTTGCACATAAATATTGGTGTATTGTGTATTGTATGGATATGCTTACTATTATTTATTATGCACTGATGGATGTTAATGTTTATGATATAATTATATATTGATGATGAATTGTTGAACATGGTTGAATAAGTTAAATGAATATAAACCGTGGATTAAAGTGGTATAAATTGCTCATTATTGATTCACCCCCCCTCTCAGTAATCCAACAATTGGTATTAGAGCGGGTCCTTCAAGAAATAGTCTAACCACTGTAAGGAGATCATGGATTATGCTAGAATTTGGGTGCCACAATTTGATGGTGAGAGCTATGCATTCTAGAGTAAAAGAATGAAAACATATATACATGCACAAGGATTTGATATTTGGCGAGCAATAGTAGATGGATACATAGAACCAACCACTTCTCCGACAGAAAAGGATGGAAAGAAACTTGAAGACAATGATTCTAGAGCCAAAAATGATATCCTGAATGGGTTGACTAAATTAGTATACACCAAGGTTGTGCACAGTGAATTTGCAAAAGAAATATGGGACAAACTAAAGAATATCTACGAAGGAGATGCCAAAGTTAAAGGAGCCAAACTTCAAACCTTTAGATCCAAGTTCGAATAATTAAATATGAAGGAAGATGAAAACATTTCCTCCTACCTCCTACGATTTGATGAGACAATCAATGCCAATAAAGGTTTGGGAGAAGAGATGAAGGAACCAGTCATTGTTCAAAAAGTGATGAGGTCTCTACCTATGAGATATGACCCGAAGATTTCAGCCCATGAAGAAAGAGCATATCCAGACACCTTGATCATGGATGAGCTACATGGGATATTCACTGCTTATGAAATGAGAACAGAACAAGAGAACCCAATTACAAAGGAAGCATCATTCAAAGCATCCAAGAAGACAAAAAAAAGAGCAAGCAAAAGACAAAGTCAGAATGTAGTTGCAACGATGACTTAGAGGAAGATGAAGAAATGGAAAAATTCGTAAGAAAGTTGCAAAAAGGAACATGTAAATAAAAAATTAATCTTCCATTGAAATGTTTTAATTATGGTAAAATTGGTCATTTTGAAAATTAGTGTCCTTATGCCAAGAAGTCAAATAGTGATGAAGAGGAAGATCCCAAGAAAGAAAAGAAATATCAAAAGGGAAACATAAAAGATTTTATTGGATAAATCGGTAGGTGCGGACACTAACTGATCTCCCTAGATCCACCTAGATCTAGAACAAAACACACCAGAACATGACGCTTTCCTTAAGTTTTAGATATTGAATTTACACTAACTAAAGAGGGATAGGTGACATACTATTTAAGCATCGCTTACTCTTTCCATGTCATCCTAGCTCTATTTCAATTCTCATACAATGATGAACATGCAAAGCATAACCAACCAAAGTGATATTAATAACATAAACTCAATATAAACCCTATGCATGTGATGAGGAATCATCTGATAAAAACACAACAAAGGTTTATAGGAAAGAATCATATTCTTGTATCATATACTAAATGTGAAAGAGAGATTACAACCATGGCCTTGATATGCGTGGGTCCTTCCAGCAGTCCTTAGGATTTCCACACACTTTGACTCTAAGAATTTTGAGAGCATAGATACGATAATATTCCTGATCTATCTTGACAAATGGCTCATCTAGCCAAGCTAACAATCTCCAAAGCTCGAAATCCAATCCAAGCTCAAAATCAAAGCTAACCTATCATAGAGAGCTCCTCTCCTTTTATAAGTTCTCCAAAGCTCAATCCAATCCAAGCTCAAAAATCAAAAGCTAACCTTCTCCATGAGAGCTCCTCTCCTTTTATAAGTTGAAGAGGATAAGGTGAGGAGGTTAGGATGATCCCACTAAATCACGAAAATGAGTAAGATCCAAACCATTCGGATGCCACCTCACCATGGAATTTTCTCCTTCTAGAAGCATCGAGAAGATGCTCGTTTTTCCCACGAATGATCATTTTCGCACCCTGCCTATATAGAAACCTGCGAACACTTCACGACCTAGCTATGGTGCAGCCTGCAAAAACTAGGCATTTTCGCACCCTAGCTATAGTGCATCATGCGAAAATCCTCTTTAATAGGGTTTTTACAAAGGGAAATGCAACTTCTTTTCTCAGGAAAAGTTCTTCTCCCTTCTTTCTTCAGGAACTCAGGCTACTGACCCCTCTGAATGCAACATATAGGTTTACATCATTAACGGTCATAGGGATGATGAAAATAATGTGTAACAGAGAGCCCCCCAAATTATGAAGTTAGAACAGAGTGATAGCTAAAATACTTTGTCGAGTGTGTGTAGGAAATAAGGAACAGTCGGTCGGAAACCTGCTAACAAACAAGGAAATACAGTACAATAATATATCATCACTGAGGTAGGCATTCCCATACTCAGAATACAAATGACTCAAAGCATAAATGCCAACATGTGAAGATCCATGTCAAGTAAGACAGGTCATGGCCACCAAACATACAC
>SNQJ01S0021481.1:0-12462 GCA_010110895.2 Picea sitchensis | reverse complement strand
TCTCGAGAACGGCTGGGCATGGTTAACTTCATTTTATCAACGTAAGTCTTGCACGGTTTACTCGGTATTAAGCATATATCAACTCATTCACAGCAAGCACTACGCGGACATCCCCATGCTGAAACCATTTACAAATTCACAACGCTATGAGCCAATATCTATTCCTCATTATCAATTACTACACCGATATTCTTACACAGGAAACATTTACAATTACACAAGTCTATGAGCATATGTGCCAGCATATAAATGTCAAAATGCAATGTAAGCAAAATACTTATCAAAACAACTTCAGCAATGGAAGCAACTGCTGAGAGGGGTGCTCGTTTCCACCCAACCGTAGGCGTAGCGACTCCTACTGGATTTACCACTAGCCACCCCCGAGCTGAGACCACGGTGTCCTGAGACCTGCGTCTCTCCGTCTGCTAGTGCCCAGGAGCAAAGATTGCAATTTTTCCTCTCTGCGATCACTCACTCTGCTTAGAAATTGCCAGAGTTCCCCTCGCATTCGCCCCCCTGTCAATCGTTTCAGCCATACGCCTTATCCTCTCGCGAGGTTGCATGTGGCACGATTACCCTTGCGCTAGTCATTCATGATGTCTCTACGGATAGGAGGTTCACCTCCCCATCCCTCATCAAGCCATCAACCTACCAGCCTGCAAGGCATTAATTTCAGGGCTTGCGAGCCGCTTTTGGTTCTCCGGGCCAGTGGAGTCCAAAAATACGGTATTTTATTCATGGTGGAAGTTAACGCCCCTTTTTCAAGGTGCCCTCCACCACCATCGCGGTCTCTTTTCCGCACATCCCCTCTCAGCAATCCTGCAATATAATTTCATAATGTTATTTACATTTATTGACCTCTTCCTGCGGGTCCATTTACATCACATATTCATACTTATGAGTTTTTCCATAGTCCTTGACCAGTTCAGTTATATTTACAATCTGGGGGAAACAGGGTGTTACACCTTTTCTATTGATATCAAAGGGGAAGAGATATAAACATTGATGAGGAGATATGATCAAAGGAGTAGCATGAGCATGAGTGTTGTCATGACTAAGTGTTGCCATCAATGCCAAAGGGGGAGATTGATGGAAAATTGGTTTAGATTGATGGAAAATTGGTTTGGATAGTTGTTTGTCATTGATGTCAACCCTTGGAGTATGATATTTTAGATTGATGTCAACTCTTAGAGATCAATATCAACCCTTGAGTATGTCTGGTAGCACATTTTGGTATCCCTAGAGGTGTGGTTAAGGAACCCAAGCTTGTTTGAAGAATAATGTAATGAAGATCAATGAATTTGCAGGCGAGACTATTCTAGATGGATATTACATGTCATGTTGTTTCTGGTGATATGTGCTACGCCACTTAGTTCCTCACGGTTAAAGAGATATGGCTTAGTGAAGTTGGAGAACCCTCATGAGTTATCTAGAAGCCCCTAGAAGGTCAAAGAAGTCAATTATTCTAGAATCTCCTAGAAGAAGTTTATTAGTCAAAGTGGTTGTAACTAGGAGTTAATCATGAGTAAAGGTGTTGCAATAAGAAAATAATTAAAAATAATTTAGTTGCAACAAGAAGTGGTGAGTTTACTAATTATGGATAAAGTGGTTGCAAGTGGGTAAAGTAGTTGAAAGTGGGTTATCCCTAAAAGAGGGAAGTTGGGTAAAATAGTTAGAAGATGATCCCTAAAGGAATCCACTTGGAGAGTATAAATAAGGGAGAAAGGGAATCCTATTATCACTTATTGAACTTAGTTGAACATATATTTTGTGAAAGGTTATTTGCAAGTATAATTGACAAATATGAGGTTGCGTGAAGCTGAGGAAGAAAAGAAAGTTTGACGACAAATTTTCGGAGTTGCAGAAAGTGTGACTATTCCAGGGTTTCTAAGGTTATCTATGAGCTTCAGAAGGAGAAGTCGTGTACATACGCAGGCCAGTGAAGGACAAAGCACTAGCATTTGTGAGGTTACAAAGCAAAGAGTGAAGATCTGTGAAAAGATGAGAAAAAGGGTTTAAAAACATATTCATATCAGGTTGTTGAGGCTGAGGTTGGTCTGATATATGAAGCACCGGGTCAGTTACAGAGTGTAAAGGTATGTCTATATTCTTATAAGGTTATAGATCAGTGATGTTGTGGAGCATTCTTGAGGCATGACTTTGTGAGTTTTGGTTTTATCCATCTTGGACATGCATGATATCTATTGTATATCATGATTTGAGGCAGATTTGTTGAGGCACATTGTTGGTGAATATCTAGGTTATATTGATGTCTTTTGGTGCATTGTGAGAACCATTTTTTAGTGGTATTGGTATATGATTGGCTTATGAATGGTACATATTTAAGGCTACATAACAATGAGGTTTTCGCACATGGTTTGATGTAAGGGTTCATGGTATTCATTTTATGGATGGTATGATGTATTTCTAGAGGCCCTTTGTTGGTTATATTGGATTATGTATTTTATGCATGGTTGATGCACTTGTTGTGGTACAGGTTGGTACTTGGTTGTGATTGGTACATGCTTGGTAGAGGCATGTGTGGGTGATGATTATGAGTTGTTATGAATAGTTTTGTTTGATGCACATCCTGGTGATATTGTGCATATGGTTGAGAGTCGTTTTGATGATTGGTCTTGGTGATTAGATCTGGTTTGGATGATGATATTATTGTTATAGATTATTGGTACACGTTTTTTGGTACAAGTTGTTACAAGTTGCTGGTACAATTTGATATGATAGGTTTTATAGTGACAATTTGACAAAAACAAAGATAGTGACAGTGAAATTGGGAGAGTTTTGTAGTAGTCTGTGAGTTGTAGAGAAGAGAGGCGTAGACATCCACGAGTTGCAGTAAAGAGATCCACAGACATCTACATGTTACAACGTATACAGGTTGTAGATTTGTAGGAAAGTTTTGAAAAAGGTTTGTACATGTTGTGATAGGTTTGATAATGACATGTTGTGACAGTGAAAGCTACAGGTTATGTGATTTGGTGACAATGACATGTCATCTACATTTGACATTTATATTACAAGGTGGCAGGACGAGACAAAGAAAGGAAGTTGTAGCCTCCTTCCGGTTGGTGCCGGATAATCAGGGAGTTGGATCTTCCTTCAGGTTGGAGCCTGAGAACTAGGTGGTTGTAGCCACCTTTCGGTTGTAGCCAGAGAACTCAGGGTGTTATAGCCTCCTTCTAGTTGGAGCTAGAGAATTAGAGATTGGAGCTTCCTTCAGGTTGGAACCTGAGAAACTAGGGGGTTGGAGCCTCCTTCCAGTTGGAGCTAGAGAATTGGAAGTTGATGTTTCCTTGAATGTAATTCTTTGACACATAAGAAAAGAATTTTGTGGGTTTCTCCCGCATTGGGTTTCCATGTAAATATTAGTGTACTATGTATTGTGTGGATGTGTTTATTATTGTTTATTATGGACTAATGGATGTTAATGTTTATGATGCAATTATATATTGATAATGAATTGTTGAATATGGTTGAATACGTTAAAGGAAAATAAATTGTGGATGAAAGTGGTATAAATTGCTCATTACTGATTCACCCCTCCTCTCAGTAATCCAACACTAATTGGGCCCTTTCATCAGGTAAACCTATGATATTGATGATGGGAAATTTTCTTGCATAAACACACAGGCACAAAATATCAATAATGCCACCAACTAATAGCCTCATATCTACTATTGAAAATTTATAAAATAAGAAACAAAACAGAAACACTAATGTTGGGCACATAAATTTGAAAATATATTTGAAAATTGTGCACAAAACAACTCAAACAACCTCAAATAGAGAACTTTTTCTAGTGAACAATAACACTATGAAAACAACGCCAACATATTTGATTTAGATATTATATATGTGAAAGTATGATCAGAAAGCATACCATCATGAACATCGAAGAAAGAAAATCATAAGTAGCAATGAAATAGGTAGAAAAACTACACACCTGCTTTGAACCCATGCTAAGATCACAATTATAAAGAGGGGATCGAATGGAACCAAAATGTCAACCCAAAAACCTATAGTAGAGAAAAAACAACACTAAAGGAATGCACTAGGGTTAGACCGAAAGGACACTAAAGAGAGAATGATTCCCAAGAATGAGTGTGTTACACATGAGATACATAAATGAACATAAGAGAGAAAATATACCAACCACAATAGAACACCAAAGATGCAAAGTTTTCATAGGCTAAGTGTTACATTTATTCTAAGTTTATTGCTTTCATTAATTTTTCTCTTAGTGAGTTTGGCAAGCCTTCCTTTGGAATTTTGGATTACAAATTCTCCCATGGTCATTACTAATACTCTAGATAGGTTTAATTTCCTGGGCCCTTTGAATGGTGGTATGTCAACCTTTGGGCCATTGTTCAAATTTTCATCTATATTGATTTGAGCAAAGGTTCACCCTACAAAAATATCATTGGATTATGAAGACCATAAGTAGTCATGATTATTGAACTACGAACATAGAACTTTCTATTGTAGACACTACCAACAAGATCACCTAGTAGTCTTATCCAAAAGCAAATGCTTTCAAGGACCAAAAAAGAAGAAAATGTAAACATACTTGGTGGAAGGATGTGTTCACTAAATGCCTCTAGGTGGAAGTAATTAAGCAACATTGTGCCCTAAAGCAACAAGATGCCCTAGTGTTAGTGGATAATGCACATGGCTCAAGGCCACTACATATGTTAGATGTCCCTAATCTACCTCATGATGGGATTAGAGATCATTATGAGCTATCGATAGAAAAGAGTCGTCTCCCTTGTAGAGGAATTTATCTACACTTGAGAGTGCTTCTAGAGGGTATCAAGAGTGAACAAAAACACTTTGGATAATGGTGGTCAAGATTGCATGGCATTTCATCTGCATCTAAATACCCTATTTCAGAGGCCTAATGAAAATAACGCAATAGAGATTTGAAAGAAGGAATAGAAGGGAAACACTCTAGACTATATGACCATATGATCAAGAAATCATAAGAAAGATGCCCCTCCCTAACATCAGGGTTTTGGCAAGTAGAATATGAATGTAACATCTCTTATCATCACAACATGTTTCTTCTCTAGATTTTATATAGAGATTAATAAAATCTTATTTTACAATATCCAACTATATATTTGACAAAATTTCAATATGTATATCTTATTTATTAAGATAAAAAATTATATTTTTTAAGAAAAAATACTTATATAAATTAATGTGTTATATATCAACTTACATCTATTTAAATAAATGTTTAAAATAATCAATAATATGTAAAATAATTATAAATTGTATTTTAAACACTTTATTTAAAAGAATTGTAAATAATTTTTTTAAGTGATTATATTAATCTTATATTTATTTAAAATAAATAAAATTATTAAAAAAAATAGAATAATTATAAATCATATTTTAAATACTTTTTATTTTGTAATATAGTTGTAATTTTTTTTTTAAATATTTATATAATCTTATATGTACTTAAAATGTATTTCTTCTTATTCCATCTAACATCACATTATCTTGAAATTACCCAAAATAAATATATTTTCTTTCACTCCATCTAACATCACATCATCATATTTAAATTACTCAAAATAAATATATTTTCTCTTATTCCATCTCACATCACATTATGTTTAAGGTACAAGTGGGAATGGATAAGTACAATATATATGTTTCCACCGAAATAAAGCATATTGGCAACTTTTAAACAATTGGTAAACTTGGCCATTAACATTGTTATTGATTTCAAAAGCATTTTATATTGAAATAAATTTGGTGGACATCAGTTTTATAGAGCTGTTTGAGACTTTACAATATTCTAATGGAACCTTGCACATATCTATCATCATGTATGTCTGATCATATTCCTAACTTGAGAAAACAATGAACTCTTTGGGACCGTATAAGCCTGTTCACATGGAAAAAGTTTGATACTCCTTTTCTCAGTTTAATATACCTATCATTCTCAGTTCAGTGGTGGTAGCTATCTTTGATAATCTCCTTTAACTTTTTAAGGTGAGATGCTTAATGATATGTCACCTCACAGGGACCAAACTGAGATTCCTGCAATAAGATCAAGTAAAATTTTCATATCTATTCATGCAATAAGATCAAGTAAAATTTTCATGACTAGATATGATGTTAATTAATTCAGGCAGGCAGACAGGCATTTGGAGAAGTGAAGTGACTCCATTAAAGCTAAGTTGACCAGAATACTTTAGCCCAGAGATTCCCTTACATCTCCACATGAACAAATTCGATTCTGCATGCCATGTTGAAAATAATTAATGGCTATCAGTATGCCCTGCCTTTACCCACAGGCTATCCTGGTTTTCTACAGACATGTGGAATTTAACAGGCAAACTTCTACTCGAAACCGAACAGTACTGAATAAGAATATGAGGTAGTAGTACTGTCTGGAAACCATTTGAGAATCTGAAAAGTGTGCCTTGTCCTTCTAATCTTTTCAATTCTACTGGTACTTTGTAGATCCCTGTTAGCGTTGTATTGAAGCGAGTCTCTTTCACCATGCATACATATTATAATATCAATATTAGGTTAATGAAATCTTGCATATGATAATATCAATATCAAAGTGTGAAAGTAGAGTTTGATAAGAGGGCATTTATAACTTTTCATTTTCAGTGGATCAAAACTCCTAGAGTTAGAATTTCTTATTAAGGAAATCTGGTAGAGATCTATTTTAATCAGGGAATTATCAGATTTCGAAAGGAATAGTTCTTGCATACGTGGATTGTGTGTTTGTTCTTTAGAGTTTGTTTTTCAAATATTCTTCAGGAATGACATGCAGCAATCGTCACCATAATATTCTATAGTGCTACTACTAATTAGGGTTGAGCGTTTGTCCTGCTATCTTGTGTGCCACAACGCACTGCTTGTTTGTTGGTAGATCTTATATCACCGTTAAAAATATATATACAGAAGTTATCAAAATCGCTGGCCAAATGGTATGTTGTGGGGGTTGCAAATTGGTATTGAAATTAGACCTTAGATTTGACATAATTAACGCAATTTCTCTTTTTCTCAGAATTTTCATACGGAAGATTTAATGGGGACCTTCCTCAAAATTCAAATGTTTGATCACGTATAATTGTTTCCTCATTTTGAACTTTCATGTCCAGGCAAACGTAAACTGCCCCAGCTTCAAGCTTGTCATTGTAGGGGATGGTGGCACAGGTATATATAGATATGTGAATTAGTTACCATTTGCAGCGAAAGTTGCGTAACAAAAACTGGGATTGCAACAGTTTTTTTTTTGGGGGGTGTACTGGTATCATGGGTATTATTCAGGGTTAAATCATTTATATGATCGCGTTTTTTTCCTGTATTTCACAGGCAAGACAACATTCGTCAAGAGACACTTGACAGGGGAATTTGAGAAAAAATATGAACGTAAGATAACGAACTCTTTTCATGGACTTGAATATAGTGACAGTTTTAGCTGTATTTGTTTGATTGCATAAATCAAAACGTTATTTGTCCGGTATATCTTCTGTTCTTGATAGTATTTTTATGTTTTGAAATCTTAGTCCTGATTTCAGGATTAATTTTTATGTTTTGAAATCTTAGTCCTGAGATTAAAATCACATTATGTGGAATTTAACAACTATTCCCTAATGACAATTACAATTTAGGGGGATTTCCAAGTTGTTTTTGAAATACATTAATTTAGATACAATTAGATATAAGAAAACCAAACCACTGCAAATTTGCAGTTATATTAAACAATTTAATAGAGTTTTTTCCTTCTTTTTAAGAAAGTGGTAAAATTTATTATAACTCAATTATTAATCAATTATTAATAGGCAATAAGGAGAGTCATTACTGGTTGCTATTTACAAATACTTATTAATGGATCACAAAAACCATTCTATCTAAAAACAACTTATTCATTGATGGTCTCTAAAGGGTAGAATTTAAGGTGGTAAAATATATTATACCTCAATTATTAAATAGGCAGCAATTCTATCTAAAACAGCTCATTGATGGTCCCTAAAGGGTAGAATTTAAGAGGGTAAAATCTATGATACCTTAATTATTAATAGGCTCTAAGGACAACCATTACTGGTTGCTATTCACAAATGTTTATTAATAGGTCACAGTTATTTAAGAAAAACCATCTCATCTAAAACAATTCATTGATGGTTTGTAAAGGGTCTACTTTCACTCTCGCCCAAAGCCTTTAGGTCTTTGACAGTTAACCTATTTCCTTACATCTAAAGAAGACAAATTCAACTAATCAATAACAATTTTAGATGTTATTCCAAAACCAATTCAATAAACATATTATACAAAATTTTAGAATAATCTTTATAAATATAAAATCTTTATTTCTTTTCGTTACACAATTACAACTACCAAAATAATATAATATATTAAATATATCCTATATGAAATTTATAAGTACCAAAATAATATAATATATTAAATATATCTTATATGACATTTATAGGTTTCAAGTCTGATTCTTTTTTGGAACTGCAGTAACATGTATATTCTCTTTTTAAATATATATATGGATTTTTTCTCTGGAAAAAATACATTTATAGGTTTCAAGTCTGGTTTTTTTTGGAACTGCTGTAACACGTATATTCTCTTTTTAAATATATATATATATATATTGATTTTTGAGGGAAAAAATATCATGTATGACATAAGATTTGTTTCATTAAAAATTAAAAAACTAATCAATGATAATATAAAAAATAAAAATAAAAAACAATTTATCAAAAATTAAAATAAAAAACAATTGTAAATTGCAGTTGAAAATGTTTCTACTACATTTTTTTAATTTTTAAGTTAAAAGAAACTTAAGACAAAATATAAAAATAATATTCTTTAAAATAAAAGAGAAAGATAGTACAAATAAAATGAATGAGAGATGATTTGGGCTTATATCTTAAAGAATCCCAGCTTTATTTTGGATACATCCTATTTAGTCAGATACATATTATCAAAAAGAATCTAAGCTTGAGTTTGGATACATCTTATTTTACTCAGATACATATTATAATTTTTTTTTATAAATGTTTATGATATAATGCTATAAAAATATCGATTAAAAAATAAAAATTTGGTGAGACATCTTATCGTTCATAGGTTTCAGAGATTTGGGTACATCGCAGGCTTCAACATATAAATGTTTGGGATTCCCTTACAGAGATATACTTATTTGGCTCCTTGTAGGCCAGACCTGGGACAGACCAACGCAACATTGGAATCAATGAATTCTTTAATATGTCAATCGTTTGACACGAATAATACTTTACGTCAGAAAGAAGTTAGTTTTAAAATATTGGTTTAGTGGAAATTTCTTAAAAGAATTTTTGGCCACCCTGTGGGGAATCCTACAAAACTAATTTTATAATATGGTTTTTAAGGTTTAAGACCAATTCACAACTACAAAAAATCATAAACAAAACCATAATCCAGGAAAAGCTAGGAAGCAGAGCGATTTTCAGAAAAAAAACATACCAAAATTGATGCATTTTGCGTGAAGGTAATCACACTCACAGTGGGACTGTGTCTTGGGCTTGTTGAGGTGAAAATATTACTGATTCATACTGTTTTTCTTCCTGCCACTTGTTATTGTTGTCATGAATTAGCCATTGGATATTAATCTTAACCGGTAATCACATCACATCAATCTGTCGTCACCACTTTTACACTAGAGTTACATGCATCTCCAAATATTTAGGAGTAAAGTTTTTTCTTAGTTGGTTGTTCTGTGTTCCAGCTTACAGACTGGTAGGAGTTTATGGCAATTAGCTAAAGTTTGTTTTTCAATGTATTTGTACTAAAAAAATCTTCAAAGTATGATTTTATTACAATTAGCTTGATTTTGATTCAGTTTATTTCTCCTTAAAAGTCCCCTGAGTAACACGTTTTAAGAGTGAAATCCTTTTTAAGTAGTATTGGAGTAATTCTTACTTTAAAAAAAAAAACTTGTCAGCAGTATTGGCAACTGTTTTAAACATTGTTATAACTGAGCATGTTTCCTGCAGCTACTATTGGTGTAGAAGTGCATCCATTGGACTTTTATACAAACTGTGGGAAAATCAGATTTTATTGTTGGGATACTGCTGGACAAGAGAAGTTTGGTGGTCTAAGGGATGGATACTAGTAAGTTGTTTATTTATTATAGAATCTATCATGATAGACTAACTTCAACGTTAGGAATATTCTAATTGACAGGCTTTGATATCAGTATTCATCTACTAAATAGACACCATTCTGATCTACAGTATTCATGGCCAATGTGCAATCATAATGTTTGATGTTACTGCCCGTTTAACATATAAAAATGTTCCCACTTGGCACCGAGACATCTGCAGGTAGGTGACTTCAGATATATTCAAGGAGTTATTAAATTTCTATTTAAGTTATTAGTGAAAACAGTTGTTTAAGTTATATGTGAAAACAGTTTAGTGTTTTAGTTGTTTAAGTTATATGTGAAAACAGTTTAGTGTTTTAGTGTGTAGGTTTTCACAGTTAGTTAGTCCATTATTATTGTTGAATTTTTAGGGGATAAACTTTTTAGTGGATAGTTCACTCATCATTAAGGATAGGTAAAACTGATAATAAAAAAGGTTATTGGATTGAAAATTGATGATGGGTGAAGTGTTCACTGTTGAAAAATACAAGTTTCTTACACAGTTTATTTCCAGAAAATTCAACCATAACCCTTAGTGATTATTGATATAAAATAAAAAATGCAAACATCTCAAAAATGCAAACATCTATTTAGGAAAAGCTAGATTAAAGATGTAATTATTTATGTGTAAGTTCTTAACCATATATCAGAGAGCATTAGATATATTTGCCATGTCATCCTGTGCAGAGTTTGTGAGAACATTCCCAGGAAAAGCTAGGTTAAAGATGTAACTTATTTATGTGTAAGTTCTTAACCATATATTTCAGAGAGCATTAGATATATTTTCCATGTCATCCTGTGCAGAGTTTGTGAGAGCATTCCCATTGTTTTATGTGGGAACAAGGTTGATGTGAAAAACAGACAGGTCAAGGCCAAGCAGGTTACTTTTCACAGGAAAAAGAATCTGCAATACTATGAGATCTCAGCCAAAAGCAATTACAATTTTGAAAAGCCATTTCTTTACCTTGCAAAGAAACTTGCTGGGTAAGTTTTTTTTTTTTTTTTTTTGGGTGAATTTTAATAATGAATAATTTTTTAGCCCTTTTTTCTTTTCCTCATCTGATGGAATATTTATGTTTTCACCCTGCAGTGATCCAAATCTTCACTTTGTGGCCTCCCCTGCATTGAAGCCCCCAGAAGTTGATATTGACCTCTCACAGCAACAACACATCGAGGAAGAAATTCGGAAAGTTGCAGACCAACCTTTGCCAGATGACGAGGATGATTTCTTTTACTGAGTATGCTTGGGCTTGTGCATCTGCAAGGACAACATACATTTATGGGTGATGGATAAGTGTGTTTATACTTGTTCTGGACACTTGACCTAAAATGTCAGATGCAGACAGTATGAAATTGACTCATCCAAGCGGTTAGGTCCATATTATAGTTTGGATTAACTGCTTCTCTTCACCCTCGTCACCCTATAGATTTGATGAATATATTTTGGATATTGTCTTCATGTATATGGAGCCTAATGTTTTGAGGTCACTCTAGTCTGCCTAGAAAGTGGACTAACCAACCAGTGTCTGTGATTTAGCCCTTCGTTTGAATGAATATAATAAAACTATAGCATGGTTACTACTTTGGTCTTCATGATGTATATCCATAATTGTTGCTAGAATTTTATTTTTTTTTGGTGTAATTTGAAGGATTTATATTTACGATGGCAGTGAAGTATTTTGGAATCATACAGTTCATGTTTTAATTGTTATATGAAAGTGCACTACAATCAAGGTGTTAGAAAATTTCGGTGGGAAAAAAATGATAATTTCTTATATTTAAATAAATTATAAAGAAATTAATAAAAAAAAAATGGAGAATTTTATATTATTAAAAAGGTGTGGTCAAGATTATTAAGTACAATATCACTTTAAAAAATGCTCCAAAACTTTAATTTTTTTTTTCATTGTTGGTTCTACAATACCTAAATCGATTTCCTTACTAATTCTCCTACTATTGTTATGAAAAGAGTATAACCGGTAGAAAATATCGTTGATACATATACAAAAATAAAACATGGAGATTACATATTGAAATTAATCAAGTGCCAGGTTCTTGCTTGATGTCGGGTTCTTGCTTGATGTTTGGTACTCTTTCTTCCTCCCTATTCTCTACCAAGGGCTCGTTGAGATCTGGAAGTGGACAAACAGATGTTGCTGACTCATTCCTTGATTCTTGGTTGATGTTGCCTGCTAGAGACGATTGTTCCTGATTTTCCAAATGCACAATTTTGGATTTCATCTCCTCATTTTGACTTCTCAATGCATACATTTCATCCA
>SNQJ01S0021480.1:111042-141199 GCA_010110895.2 Picea sitchensis | reverse complement strand
TAATCCAATAACTGTACATGGAGGTTCTTCACAGACTCTCTGCTCTGTTCTTCTCTTCTCCTTTCCAATGCTGAATGAATGTTATCTCTACAATGATATCAGGGAGGGTGTCTATACTCCGTTTTCCATCTTGAAAGCAAACTGTCTAATCTATAGTTAATTATTCTATCTACTTGCATTAAATTTAAGTAAATGCCTCATCTACCTAAGGACGAGAGCTTATCCGCTCAAGGTCCGTTACATATACAAAGTGCGCTTCATCACATCAGATATTAATGTTTGGCGCAGTCAAGTTCAATGTTCCCAAAATTTGAATGCTGGCGCTCTCCAGCTGTTCCTTTGCCCCCACGCGCTGGCTCGCTTGATTTAGTGAGTGATGCTCCTGCATCAATTTCCAAAAGAAAAAACTGATAAGTATAGGGAGAAATCAAAACCAAAACAACAAAAGAAAAGAAAACAAAAGAAAAAAATATTTACAAAGTGTACACAGGGTTGTCATCAAGAGAAATACCTTTTTAGAGCTTGGCCATTCTCCGGATAGGTGTCTGGCTGTCCCTCTAGATTCTATAATCAGAAAGAGCTGGGACCCAATTTTTCAGCAATTAAAAACGGTCCTAGCCATAAGTTCTAAAACTTCGTGTGTTCTCCCTTTCCCTCGTGTGGTTTGTCCCATTTCAAGACAAGGTCACCTACTTCGAAGTTCCTGTCAGAGGTAGAGTTGGAATCAAACCATCTTTTGACCACTAGTTGATGTTGATCTAACTTACATTTTGCTTGAGCCCTTACCTCTTCTAGTTTTATTAAAGCGTTAATTCGATTTTCCAAAGGGGGGCAGTCTTCTTCTTGTATTTTTTGTGATAGCTCTAGTGAGGGAAGAAGAATATGTGGTGGCTGAATTGCTTCTCTGCCATAGATGAGAAATAAGGGAGAGTTACCCACAACAGTTTTTGGTGTTACTCTATCAGCCCAGATTGCGTTTAACATCGCATTATGCCAATTTTTGTGATTTTCAGATACCGTTCTCTTGATGATTTTAATCAGATTCTTATTAGTTGATTTTGCCAATCCATTGCCCTAAGGGTAGTAACTGGCAGAATATTTCAATTTAATTCCTTTTTCTAGAGCGAGCTCACTCATCTCAAGAGACGAAAAATAAGAAGCGTTATCGAATACTAAACAGTCAGGGATACCAAAACGAGTAATAATATTTGAATTTAAAAAGGCAATTACCTGACTGGTATTTATAGCTCTTAAGGGGGCAGCTTCAGACCACCTGGTGAAGTAATCTATGGCTGTTATGATAAAATTATGTTGCTGTGAGGATGGCGGATTAATTGGACCTATAATATCAAGACCCCACTGCTAAAAATGAGAGTCTACTGAAACAGGTTGCAAAGGAAAGGTTGGTTTTTGTATCCGCCCGGATGCTTTTTGACAAATAATACACTTGCAACACAAGGCATGAGAATCTCTAAAAAGTGTAGGCTAGTAATAACCTTCTCTTAAAAATTTATGGGCAGTGGTATCCCCACCAAAATTCCCACCAGCTTCTCCTGTGTGCAATTCTAGTAAGACCTTTTCTGCTTCATCTTTCTCAAGACAGCGCATCAGTACTCCATCAAAATTTTGACGAAACAAAATACCATTAATCAACTGAAAGGAGGAAAATTTTAATCTTAACACTCTTCTTTTAGTGGGATCCAGGTGACGGGGGGATGACCCATGTTCAAGACAGAATTTTATATCGTCATACCAGGGACTGACAGAGTTTTGTGCACAACAGATTGAATTTTGATTGTGTTGTCCTGGGTTTGACATATCGTTTTCTTCTTGTTGTCCTACTGCTGAGTCAACGACTAACTTGCATAACCCTTGGCCTCTCACTATTTGTGTTGGGGTGATTTCTATGTCATACTCTTGTAAGGAGGTAACCCAGTTCGCCCTCTTTTTGCCTAGTTCTTTCTGCACTAACAGATTTCTGACGGCTGGGTAAGGGATAATAATTTTCGTCCTAGATTTCAAAAGATAAGATCAGAAGTGCTTTACTGCTTTAAAAACAGCATAGGCTTGCTGATCTACTGCTGGGTAATTAAGTTCTGCACCTTTGAAAGCAGAGCTCATAAAGGCAATTGGGACTTCATTGTTTTCAACGTTCTTTTGAGTTAGGACAATAGCGTAGGAGCAGTCAGAAGCAAATGTGTAGAGCATGAAGTCTTGCAAAAAGTTGGGGCTCATGAGAGAAGGAGCGTCTATTATGGCCTTTTTTATCGAATTAAAAGCTTGGTTTTCTAAGGGTCCCCAATGATATTGTGCGTCTTTCTTAATTAAATTCTGTAAAGGTCTCACCATTTCGGAGAAACTGGGGACGAATCTCCTGACAAAGTTTATTTGGCCTAAGAAAGACTGCATAGACTTTTTGGATGAGGGAGGGGGAAGTTTCGAGATGACTTGAGTCCTTTCAGGGTGGATAATCATCCCTTTGCTTGACACAATAAATCCTAAGAGTTTACCTTGTTCTATTGAGAAGATAGATTTTTTGGGATTCAAGGAAATGTCGTACTTACGACATCGCTGTAGAACGGCTCTCAAATGAGCTAGATGATCAGTTTTGTTTTTCAAGAATACAGTAACATCATCTAGGTAAACTATGACAGATTGATTGATTAAGTCTCGGAAAGCGATGTCCATCACTCTCTGGAAAGTGGCACTAGCATTAATGAGTCCAAAGAGAATTTTCCTATAAGCATAGGTGCCCCATGGAGTGCGGAAGGTAGTTTTAAGTTGCTCTGGAGGAGACATCAGGACTTGGTTGTACCCTAAAAAACCATCCAATAAGGATAGTCTTTCAGAACCAGATACCTGTTGAAGGATCTATTCCATGGGTGGGATAGGGTAGTTGTCTTTATCAGATGCTCGATTAAGGTTTCAGAAATCGACGCATAGTCGGATTTCACCACTCTTCTTCTGGACAGGGACAAGGTTAGAAACCCATTGCGTGTGCCTAACTGGGAAAATTATCTTAGCATTCAGGAGTTTATTTAATTCTTTTTTGACGGTCTGTTCGAGCTTAGGGTGCATTTTTCTTAACTTTTGTTGAAACATAGAGGTTTGGGGTTTCATAGGAATGACGTGTTGTATGATGTTAGGGTCAAATGTTTTTAGGTCGTCATACGTCCATGCAAAAACATCTTTGAATTCCTTAAAAATTTTAATGAACACAGCTTTCTCTTGTTCAGAACACCCCACCCCTAAATTAATGCATTGTGGATTGTCATTAGTTCCCAAGTTTACGTTTTCATATGATAACGAGGAACTATTTGTTTTACAGTTGAACGATTTTTTGAATTTGTCTTGAAGATCATAAATTTTTTCTAATCTAACTACAGATTTTGGGATAGAATTTACCATGTCCGATGAAGATTCAGGAGATCTCGGATCTGGTATTACCGTGAAATCGCGCAGATTGTCATCATGAGTGCATTCGTCGATCACCACACCTTGGAAAGTTTCTTCCATATGAATGAAACTAATAATTTGTCGATCGTCGTCGAAGACTCTCCAATTCATGATGTTGTTGGGAACGGATGGCCTGAACAACAGTTCGACGGAGAATGCATTCGGGAACAAGCCTTCTGCAGGAAAGAGTTTCGAAGCTATGTTAGCTAATAAATCGGCTTCCAAATTATTCAATCTAGGAATAGAATTTATGTTGAAAGTAGAAAACTTATTCATTAAATTCCATACCTCAGATTGGTAGCTTTTAAGATGTGGAGACAGACAGTGGATAGAATCTCTTACCTGTCTAACCACGATTTCCAACTTGCCAAAGACAGTCAAATTTTGAATGTTCATATCTAATGATTTTCTGAGACCTTGCAATAAAGCCTCATATTCTGCTATGTTGTTAGTACATTCAAATTCTAACCTGCATGCAATCAGGGTTTTGTTACCTACTGGATCAATAATAACGCAGCCCGCACTAGCTCCTTCCTTGGACTTTGACCCGTCAAAGTAGAGAGACCATATTTGATTTTTATCGGGTGCATGAGACCATTGTGTAGAAACTGTTGGCTGCATATATGCTACAATCTCGGACTGCTGTTTCGGATTAATGATAGCGGAAGTCTCGGCCATGAAATTTCCGAAAACGGTATCCATCCCTTGTATTTCGGGTGAATCGGTAGAAGGTGTAAATGGTTCATTGAGATCATTTAAATCTGTGATTGTGAGTTTTAGGTAGCGTTCACGATTTACCTTGATTTTGTTGGGCTTGTTGTTCTCGGGCAACCACAGGTGAGACCAATCTGTCGCGAAATAGCCGTGTAGCTTCTCTGACCAGTCTCTGCTTAAAAACAAACCATAAACTTCTGGAATATCCACAACAATAATATCAATCACTTGATGAACTTTGGGGTTAGACAATAATCTTATAAGCACATTCCTTAATTCGCCTATAACTTTAACGCTAGTTCGATCAAGTTGGATGATCTTTAAGGTGGATGGTTCAACTTCAGCATTAATCTTCTGACACACAGACCATGGAATTACATTGGATGACGCTCCTGAGTCTACCATACAATTGTGCACGTTACTATTAAAGATTTCAAAAGTTAACAAAAATGGAGGTACATTTCTGTGAGTACTAATGGTGGAAGCTTGTGGCTTTTTACTCGCGGATTCTAAAGCTAATTTATCTACATTTGTTACATTATTTACAAGAAGGCCTCCCTTCTCGTGAGGATTAGAATTGTTCTTAGCACCAGCCTTCTGAGGAACTTTTGTATTGTTCTGAACAACTTTGTTACTGCTTGGATTACCGTTTTTTCTATTTTCTGCGATATTCTGTAACATTTTTTGTAGCAGAAATGGAAATTTTAATAATTCATAAACATAAATGTTAGCCCTTAACTTTTTTAGATCTTTAACTAAATCATAATCTAATTTTGGGTTTACATGACTCTGTTTAGTCTCAGCTGGTTTAGACTGTTTTGGGAATCAAGTCGTAGTGTTTTCAGAAGAAGGTTTGTTTGTTGTCTTGCTCCTAGTATTGTAGGGATGTACTGTCTCGAAATTAGCTTGAAAAATGCTATCTGAGAAGTGTCCAAAAATGTCCGAAGAATATTCTTCTTCTTCAACTGTCTCTTGTTCAACTACTTCCTCAGGGATCTCAGGGGGCATCAAGTTATCCTGGGCTTCTAGAATTGTTTGAATGGTGAATTGCAAGCTTTCTAGATTTAGGCCCTCAGTATTTGAATTAGGTCGGTTGGTGGGAAAAGGCTTCCTAAACGGGGGTTTGTAAGGCCCTTTGCTCGAATAAGCTTCTTCGGTCGTCCTTTTCAAATCTATAACTTGATTTGACAGTTTTTGAATGAATTTTGTTAAGTTTTCTAAATCTGAGCTTTTAGGTTGTGCTTTATTTTTAGCAGGTCTAGGGAGGATATCGATTTTCTTTTTGGAAGATGAACTAGTCTCTGTTTCGTTGCTAGTAGTGTCTTTTAAACTAAGGATGTCTTTCTCAATCTGAATGGCCTCTTCGAAGGCCTCTAACAACGTGGATTTCTTAGATCGCTTTACCCAAATGGCTATACTTTTATGTAAGGCTTTAGTATAGTATCCTATGATAAGATTCTCAGCAGGCATCGAATCTGTAGGGATTCGGTTCTTTAGCATTAAGAATATTTGGTTAAAGTCTTTGATTTTCTCTTTGGGGTTCATCCTTAAACTAGAAATCTCCATGACTAGAACTTCTGGGGACTTATCATCTCCAAACTTCTCCAGAAAGAAGAATTCAAACTTATCCCATGACACGATCATATGGGGTTGCTGGGAAAAGTACCAGGTAGACACATTGCCCTCGAAAGTATAGGGGAAAAATCTACAGACTACATCTTCATGCTCGACATTACAGAGTCTAATGGCTAACATAAACTTTTTAATGTGATCTTCGGCGATCTGTTTAGAGTCAAGGTCAAACTTGGGGAGCCACTTCTCCAGATGTTTGGGTAAGGGATGCTGAGGCCTGGGTACGGCCACAACATCTTGGTCGAGCCAGGGTCTGGCAGGATTGTTCTGGTTGGCCATTGGTGTGGACGGTGTGGAAGGCTGGGAAGAGGAACTGCCTTCATCGGAGGAGTCTTCTTCATAAGAAGAAGGGGATGATGGAGGTGGTGAGGGTGGTATTCTAGATCCTCCTGTAGTAGGAGTGAGGATTGGATCTGTAGGGTTTAAAGTGAGGTTAGTTCCTCCAAGTTATTCTTTGATATCATAGAAATCTAATGGTTGGTCCAAAGGTCGATTTGGTTGACTTAAACGGGCGAAGGCACTATGGGTTCTTATGAGAGATTGGTGGACAATCTCTTGTATGTCACCACCTGTAGGATTTGGGGTTACTGGTTCAACTGTGATCCGTAGATCGTCGTTTGATGTGGTTGTTGTTTGACGGATGATGTTATCGTTTGAATGACTTCTTGTCACTATAGGTGAGAGGTTGGGTGGTGGAGGAGTCTTACGACCGCCTCATGCCATTAATAATTTTCAGGCCCTCCTTCTAGCGCCATTTGTTGACGGTCAAAATAGACCGCTCGTCAACTGGAGGAGTGGATCCGGTCCGGGGTTGTCTAAATAACCCAAGCCATTTGGATTAATCCACTCCGACGAGTTTAGCGGCTCCGTTAGCCGATCTAAGTCCTAAGAAAACAAAAGAAAAAAACTAAGCTAAAGAAACTAATCTAAGTAAAAAAAACAACTTTTGCAAACTATATACAAATCTAATATATATGTACAGTTTACTAACTAATATTATAAAACAATAATTCTACTTATTAAATGTTCAGTTATCAATACAATTAAGTCTCGATTATATCTACAGTATTTACAAAATACAAATTTTGATCGAAATCTGCAAAATCATCTGTGAATTGTCTTATGACATCGAAGCTATTATTTTTTATTTTTTATAACTTTTATGAAAATGAAATAAAATAAGAGCTATCTAACAAAGTAAAGAAGATAATAATCTGTACTATAAATCTATCTAAATTACATAGAATTCTCAAACTGATTGACTATTAAATTGCAAATAACAAACTGACCTGAAGTAGTGTTTCCTATTTGTCCTGTGCACAATACTCGATTTAGCTGTTTGATGGGGGAAACCCGCACCAGATTTTGCAAAGAGCTTCTCGTAAACAGGAAGCAACGACGCTCTTGAATACGAATGGCAGAACACACAAGAGATATAGAAACAACAATTTTATAGTTTACAGATCATCACATTAAGATAAATCCCACTGCGAAGATTTGTACATAAATGCTCATTTAACAAAGAAGATTAAACTTTTGTTCATTAAATTAAAACAGGGTAATTGTTGTGAGTAAAATAAGAAACATCAAATATGGACAATACTTAAATCATATTGCATCAACCTGTAACAAATCTTGATATCTAAAGTAGTCAATAATTTGATTACAAATTGAAATGCACAAAACTTGAAATAAAAGTATGATATATTGAAAGCTAAAGCTGTTACAAAACATCCACTTTCATTCTAGTCTGAATCATCAATCCATAGTCTCTATCTCCAAGCAACGATGGTTTGTTTACAAAAAATAATACGTATATAAAGGCCACAGGATGAAACATTCCTTGTGGAAATTATAAAAAATTGTTTGCAAAAAATATGGGAACAATCTCCCAAATTCCTATTTCTACCTAAGACTAACAACCTAATCACAAAACTGTGTAACAAAAATCATGTTCTAAAATGCCATAATCGATCCAACTCCCATTGAAATCCGTGTGTACCTGTAGATGCACAAAAATAAACGATTTTAGATAGTGTTTAATTGTAAAAATCAACAAAAATTCAAATTTTATGACTAGCTACAGAATCTCATGATTCTGTAGCTGGTCATATTTACAAACAAAATCGTATTAAATTAATCCAATGGTAATAGAAATGTATGCGATCTATCAAACAAATCTTTTATTATTAATTCAAAGCAAACAAAATTGTTTATGCTAATTCAAAACAAACAGAATCGTTTATACTAATTCAAAACAAACAGAATCGTTTTAAAATCATTGTTGAAATATCATACCTTGGCTTTAGGGATACGATTTGGTCAGGCTACTTTTGAATTAACAATGGAAGTGGCTGCCTCTACACTTTTGAACACGACAGAGCCTATGTTCTTTTGCCTCTTATCATTAGCTTGCAGTCTGTCATTTTCCTTGGTTAACACAGTCACTCGGTCCTCCAAGGACTTGATTCGGGATTGCAACAGAGGGACATCTGTATAGTATCGTTCGAGACATGAGTTGCATTAATTGCACTGTGGTTGATTAGGCTGAGTCGTTACAGGTGAGGAATATTTTAAATTACCAGGTGTTCCGCTGTCAAACTTGATCCTGGGGAAGTTGGGGTCATCTTTAAGGCATGGTGGGAGGTTGGAGACGTAGTCATAGGGCTTGAAAGAACAAAGGCCCTGTGAGTATGGGTACTCCTCGATCATAAATCGCTCGATTTCAGAATCCGAATCTTCACTCAAAACAATTGGTTTATGATCCGTGTTTTGTTTGGGTTTATTGCGAGCACACATTGATACCCAGCGTGCAGCCTTCTTACCCTTTCTATTGACATCGGTCTTACCCTTGCCCTTTTTTCTTGCAGGCCTCTTAAAAGGCTTAGCACTGTCTTTTGAACATGAGTCAGGCAGGGTGTCGGGTAGGTCATTGTTCGGGTAGGACGAGGGTTCAACAGTGGGTAAGAGCATAGGAGGGGGCACAACAGGCCCGACAAGGGTTTCGGTGACCACAATTTGGTCCACTTGACCAAAATCAGGAGTGGCAAAGCCATTCCTCAAAAAGAAAGCTTCCCAACAGTCTCCACTCAACCTTAGATGATGGACTATGATAATTTTAATCAATCAATGGTGGAAGAGGCTGGAGTCGGCCTTCTCCCTCTTAAATCGTTTAGCCATTTTATACAAGCTGCGAAGGAGGAAATGTGGCATATTCTAAGGAAAATCTATGAAATTCATAAGCAGCCGTAGGTGGTATAGGAACACTAAACCATATCTACCTTTGCATGTAACGAATTTCTTAATAATGGCCAACAAATCATCCCACCTAGACTTAAGGGCTGTAACCGTCATACCTTTGTCACAACTAATAATTTTCCCTGAGGTAAACAGGAGAGGTCATGGCACTTCATCCACCTTCGAATTATTAAACCATTTATGCCCCTTAGCTGGAAAACTAGTGGCTGAGCTGAGGAATTCCTCGTTTAATTCGAGTTGGATGTCCCCAACTTTAGCCCTGCATCCATCGAATGTGAGGGCAAATTGCTGAGCGACTGTGAGGTTGAAACCCTCAAATTTTTCAATGAAAACTAACCAGTCGTTCCTCCCCAAGTCCTCTCGGGAATTATCAAATAACAACAACGTTTGGACGTCGTTGGGTTCTATGCGCACTACAAGAGCCATAATAGATAGAACACAGTCAACAGGGTAATCGGTGAGGGGGTTTGACAGGGTAGACACAAGACTAATTCCCACAGTTTTTCCCAAAACAAGCAGAGGTAGCCCGAGGTGCAAGGCAGACGTTAATGCTTATGCGTGCGAGGGTGGTGGAGTGAAATGAAACCATGCAAAACTATCATGTTGGCATGTATAATCAACGGCGCCTTGGTAATTCAAATCACTTTTGGTGTGTGTCAAAAACAATGTAAATAACATATCAAACGAATAACCATTGAAAACCATGACAAGTCGATCGAATGTTTGAACAAACAATAACATTTGTATGATTTAAAACAAAACAACATGTCGAATATTGCACCAAAGATTTAATCATAAAATTAATGCGTTCTATGAAACCATTTCACCATGGATTTACTCAAAGACACCAAAAATCATTGCATCACGAACTTATAAATTGAAACCATATTAACAAAAATGCAAAGTGAGTAAAGGTTTGGTGTTTTGAAAAATGTATGACCTTTAGTGAGATAGAGGTGAAAAAATTTATGACCACATAAACAAAAAAATTCATAACAATCCAAAGATGATTTTAATGCCATCAACATGACTTCCAACTCAAGGTTTTCACACTTGCAGTCATGAAAATGAAAACGAAAGGTAGGTGTGCGAAAGCCAAAGACAATAGTGTCATTTTGTTTAAAGAATTGCGATGAGTATTGAGGGTTAAAAACCCTTTTGTAGGCAGCTTATAAGAAAAAATAAGAATTGCAAGATGGCTGCCAACAGGAGGAGACCAAAAACCCAAGAAGCTACAAGGGAGAAAGAGGTTTACATCAACCGAAAGGACCTAAGGTACACCTAATTTCCCCTCTCTTGTCATTTTAAGTTTAGATAGTTTTGGGATAGCTTAGGATTAGGACTGTCTTTTAAGGGAAGTCAGTGCTCTACCTGTACTTTGACCTAGTATAGTAATAGGGGGATTTTCCCTGCTAGTAGAATTGGCGACTCCACTGGGGACTCTATCTAGGGTCTTAGTGGGATATTTTGGTTTAAATTGGTTTTTTCAATTTCTTTTGAGTTTTTGCAGGTTTACTGAGTCAATTTAGGGTCTCTAGTCACCTTTCAGGTTCCTACTAGCCTTGTTGAGATTTGGGTAACTTGGAAAGTGGTCCCCATGTGCTTACGAGTCTCTAAGAACAAAGGGGGAAGACTATTACCCTTGTACTTTACTTTATGATTCTAATTTCACTTTGACTTGGGAGTTTTAAGTCAAAAGTGAAATATGTCACTTAAGTGATAAAGTGACAATTAATTCACAATGTGGGTGAATTAATAGACATAAAGAAACTAAGGAAAGTGGGTTTCCTTAGTGAGATTATTGGAGTTGATATCACCCATTGATTAGACTTGGCTAGATCTAATCTAGGCTATTGATATTTTAGGGTTGGCATGAGGAGGCTAAAGAGAGGGTAAAGGTATTTTTGAGACTCATTCTTCACTTGTGGTTTTTGGAGAAGAGAAGGAGGGCACAAATCTTGAGGAGAAGGAGGGCGCACTTCATGAGGGTTTGAGTAAAACCCTTGAGAGCTTGAGGAGAAGCTTCATATTGGTTTGAGCTTACATGGAGAGCATTTCTATGGTGCCATAGCTTCCATCTCTGAGAGGCAACATTTTCATGGAGGAGGGGTGCATCTTGAGGAGGAGGGCGCATTCTGTTTCCTTCATTTGATCATCAAAGGAGGAGGTCTTGTCATATTGAGATGAGATCTGCTGCATAGGGAGAGGAGAGCTTGAGAACTTGTTTATGTGGAGAGAGACATTCAATATCTTGCTCTGTTTATTTCTGGTGGTCATTTCTACTAGGAGGAGGGCGCACATATTGAGAGAATTGGCAGCTACCTAGTAGCAGATTTGCTTGGAGGATTCGAGCTCTAGCAGTTTCAGTGGAGAGGAAGCATAGGAGAGGACATTCCTATGGAGGGACTTCTTCATTGGGTCACATATGATCTAGGGCGCTTCAGTTTAGTGCAGAGGGCAACAAAGGGAGAGGGCACACCATAGTTTGGACACTTCTTTCTCTGGTTCTTGTGGTAAGGCTCGTGAGGAGATTGCTATGTATATAGGTTCCATTGTATTTCATTAATTGTTGTATCTCTTGCTTTAATCATCATTATATAGACAGATATCCCAAACCGGTTTTCCCCAGGGGGATTTTATCCAGGGTCATGTTGACCAAAAATACCTGTGTACAAAAATGCATGTGTTAGTCTCTTAGATCTGATTCATTTTAGATGTAAAGATCTTTAGGTGTGTTGTACTTGTTTTAGTATGCATGTGCTAACTTTTGGTTATTAAAACTACATGCTAGAGCACCTAAAATTGGAAGTGAAACCGTAACAAATCAACAAGAATCTCTTGGACTGTTGGCTGTCCTAAAACAACAAAAACCACTTTACATAACAGTTGAAACTTAGAGCCTAACTGTGGTCAAAGATAGACCCAGTAGGCATGCTTGATATGACCTGAAAATATTCAAGCCTTCGCTTCCCAGTTAGTTTGCCAAGCCTTTTTTATTTTTGAAAATTTTTAGAGGTGTATGTGCCCTACTTTGGCTCAGTTTGCGTACATAAGCAATCTGCATAGTATACAACCCACGTACATACACAGGATGATGATGCAATAACTCATGTCTTTGTTTCTTTAAAGGTTAAAAATAAATAAAAAATATTTCTCTTTCCTGACATAAGCTTTGGGATTCTCAGACCCTTCTTGCACCTTACATGGTCTCTGTTAGTAGTCTTTAGTTGGGCTAAAGATTCCATTTTAACTTGTTTCTTGATCTTCTTTGTTTCCCTTAGAGGTTTAGAGTTGTCCAATAAGCGTTAGATCCTCCTCTAGATTCTTGTGAGTCCATGCGTTTACGCAGTGGTCTAGGGTCTATATGAGTCTTGGGATTTATCTTCTCTTTATCCAATTTATGCTTTGAAAAATGAAAAGAATATTTCAATTTTGTTCTTCTTGTTTAAGTATTTCAAAAAATAAAAAAATATTTCATTCATGCATTTAGTTTGGTAATCGTAGCATAGGTTGTCCTTTTACAAAAAGAAAAGAGTTTTGTTTCAAAGTTCCTTCTTATTTTTCCTGAAAGTATAAGTAGTTTCCATTGCGAAACGAGAAGTTATTTTAGGAAATTTTTAGTTATAGGATCTTGGAATATTGTTTTGAAAAGTTGACATTCATAAAGATTTACAAGTCTTTGCTTCAAACTTGAAGTATCTAGTTTGATTTTTCATAAACACTTTAAAGTTTTCTTCTCTTTCATCTCTTCCAAATACCACAAGATGCACATTCATATCCTTTGAGTAAATGAAGCCCATAAAATCAACACTTAACTTAAAATTTATTAAACTTTTTATTGGTAGGGTTCACCAACTAGTCTAGGCTTTAGGGCCTTGAAATAGGTGTGAAGAGGAAACTCTTCAAGGCCATATAAAACAAACATTGGAGTCTGTGATAGGGAGTGTCTAAATTCCAACATCGTAAGATTTAGACGGGACCCGCATCTAACATAGGGGATAAACACAAGGTCCTGTAAGGAAAGGTAGAGGAGATAACCCCTCCAAAGTCAGACCAAGCTTAGTGGGGATTGTATATTGAGAGTATTTCTTGGGAATCACACTGATCACATTTGAATAAGGATCCTCATGGACCTCAAATATGTTAAAGATACTCATTTTTCTTCCAGAAAAATTTCCTTCGGTACCCTTGAAGGGCTTCAGACTTTGTTATCCTTCTCATTATGATTAGCCCAACTGTCGATTGTACCTTCCTGGTGACTGATTGTGAGCTAGCAACCTAGTTGCCAATTTTTATGGACTTACATAGGTGACTGCGGGGGTATACCGTGGTTCCTAGGGCAGACGTCAAATCGCACTTTGCATAGTATACTTGGAGGGTGTTTCCTTGTTCAAGTTACACTTGCACCGGTAAGTTGCTCTAGTGTCGATTGGCGTAACTGTTCTTCCTACTAGTTAGTTGTTTGCGTGATTTTCCTTTAGGAAATTTTAGTGTGTGCTCTTTGTTTCACTCTAGAAAAACCTTATAGTGTCGGTTGATCATTTCACAAAGTGGAATATCAACAACTTCGCCATTCGTGTAGGCTTCAAGGCATGTCGTTGGTTACTTTGGAGCCACCTCCACCACCGTTGAGGTGCAGGATATATCAAGAAGGATCATTTGAAGCTACCGGGCCACAGGAAACTATAACCAAGCCAACTCTGAGAGAAGACTTTCCTACATCGGAGGAATCTGTTATTTATGACCTCGATACCGAAGGTTTCAGGCCATCAAATCCTTCGATCATCGAATTATCAGTGCCACTTCTAATTCAGATAGTCCCTCGTGATGTGAATTTTCTTGAATGATAGTTTGTTCGACAAGTGATGATGGAAGTGACTAACGCTACTTCGTTAAGGATTACTCTACTCCCATCATGAATACCACAGGAGGGTGCGTTTTACCTCTTCCCCCACCTTTTCCTGTCAAGATAATGGTTGTCCCAACGACCACTACTTCGGGAAGTTGTTTGATTCCTTCAATGATGTTGACCACTGTTCCCTTCATTTAGAACACGTCGAGCACTCCCTTTTCATATGGGATGCCTAGTTTTGACTCTAACTAGGTTCTCACATACTCCACTCTACAAACCATTGGTTTGCAGGTAGGGGTCTCTAACGCTCCCTTGAAAGGATTCGCCACAGGAACAACTTCCCCATTCAATGATATTCCTTATAGTGGGGGTCACATCCCTCCTCCATCCCCTTCACTCTGTGACACGTTTCAACAACCAATCGGGCCTAATACCAACTATAATTTGTTTAGTGGAGGGATCTAGGGACATTAATATTACACGACTCTAGTGGGATCAATGTCATTTTCTTTTTTTGGTGCGTTTGGAAATAACGCTTTTACTTTGTCTGCGTTCTCGACTGGGGGATACCCTATCTTTGGCCAACAAAACCTTGCACAAGGTTTCATTCTTTCACAGAGAGTGATGACAGGTGTTTAATCCTTGCAAGGTATTGGGAATCCTTAGCATGGCTCTTTTCCCTTGTAAGGGATGCCAATCAAGGTCAACCCCTCCCACACTATGTGAAACCCTGTGAAAGGTTCAATACCCATGCCAGGAGGATCAGATGGGGGCATCCCCAACCAAGGTTTGTGGAACAAAGTATAGGGAGAAAGTCCTGCTTAAGCCATGTCATATAACTTCGAGAATCATTCAATGATACAACATCAGATGAAATTCCCTTTCGCTAGAAAAGGAAATCATGGAATCTACTAAAATCCTGGCCAATAGTCGAACTTTTCCTGGCAACCTGGTGCCAGTCAAAATCCAAGACCCTTTCAAGCCATTACTCCACAACCGTGACTACCTTTTCTGGAAACTCTGCATTTTCCAGACCTATCGAGATTGTTAAATTACCTGATATATCATGATTTGCGTTGGCCCCCCATGCCGACTAAGTTGCCTTTAGACATTCCTAATTTTGAGGTAAATCCTGGAGAAGATCCAGGTGATCATGTGATGACTTTTCACTTGTGGTGCTCATCCAACTCGTTTAAGGATGACTCTATTTAGTTGTGCTTATTTCAACGCACGCTTATAGGGGGTGCAATAAAATGGTATATCAATCTCAATATCTTGAAGTGTTCTTGCTTTAATGACCTGGATATGGTTTTCCTGAATCATTTCCAGTTTCCAGTGAGATATGATGTCGAAACTGAGTTGTTGTCAAACTTTGAGAAGATGAAAGATGATCATTTCTCGAATCACATCCGAGAATGGCGATGATGAAAGAGTTTGATTAAATCAATGTCCCTCTTTCATTCTTGCTTAAGTGGTTCTTAAAGTATTTTGTTCCTTGCGTGTCCAAATACGTAGCAACGTCTAGCGTATTTTGTGAAGAAGAGGCTATTATGAGAGCCCAACAGCTCGAACTGATTTACTCTCAGTCTGACATGTTATACGAGATCTTACCTGATGCACCACAGTCGACTCTTGACAAAGCCAAACAAAATTATGGGCCTCGTGTCGATAGCATAGTAGGCTTAGCACAAAGCAAGTCCACGGATATGTTTTCTAATCAATTACAATAGTTATTGATTCAACAGAATGTGGCCAACCAAACTCCTAGTTCGGCTTCCCCCATAACCCAAATGTTAGATGTACATAGTGTGGAATTGACAAATCCCAAGGCTAACCAACAAACCAAGGGAAAAAAGAAAATAAAACAAGAAGGTTAAGGGGGATAAAAAGGCTGCAAACAATTTTGGCAAGGGAAAAACTGAAAAGAGAAAGGTGAAGTTTCCATGTAATCTTTTTATGGACGATCATTTGAATCACCTATGCCCTCGACTTGTGGAAGCCCAGAAGCTACTAGCACAACAACAACCTATTGTGTTGACAATTCCTTTTCCACAAGGGAAAAATATGGCTCAAGCTTCTTCATACAAGAGCACGGCTGGGGGCAGTCAGGGAACCCCCATGCCCAATAATAATAACAATGGGGCCGCAAACATCTATATGATGAAATATGAAGCAAATTTATCAACCAGGGCACACAACTATGGAATGCCAAAATCTATTGAGAAGGGAAAATAAGCCTCTAACCCATTGACTCCTCTTCAAATTGAGAAGATAGTGGAAAAAATGACAACTTGCATTCAAAAAGGCTTCTCACAACCCAAACGTGAGGGATGCTCATAATTACTCTATTGTGGAGGATCTGGTGCAGAATCCTTGTGTTATGTCTGCTCTGGAGGTTCTCGAGAGTTTCCCCTCGTAGAGAAAATATTTGCTATCTTCCTTGGGAGCGACTAAACCCAGTTACTCAGGAAAAATAATTTTTTATCCTACTAACCATAAACCTTGTCTTCCTCACCATGTCGCCTTTCAGATAGTAGTGGCGTACACCATGAAATCATTGACATCGAACATTTTCCGTACATTTTTTTATGAGGGTTCCTTGACTTGCATGATGTTGTTGGAATGTTGGAAGTCCATCGACCAACCTGAGTTTTCTCCATCGCCCATGTTGCTTACTGCGTTTGACGGTCGATCATTCAGACCACATGGTATAATTCCCTCTTTCCCCATGCAGTTGGAGGTTAAAACTCTGTGTGTTGAGGTAGACATAGTTGATGTGCCTCTCGACTACAATATTTTTTTATGGCGGATTTGGACTTACACAATGAATGCGGTTGTAGCCACCATTTTTTGGGTCTTATGCTTTCCTCACGAAGGTCGGATTTTAATTGTTGACTAGTTGTCCTTTTCCTATCCTGACCCTTCAACGGGGGTATACACGATCTCGATGATTGATAACCCACAACTAGGAATTGTCAACTTAGGTGCCAAAAGGTTTCCATCTTTGATGGGAACTTTTGACTATCCTCCGCCTTCCAATAATGTTAGGTTTATTTTGGCTGTCCTCAACTAGTCGAAGGCTGCAATTTTTCAGGTCACGTCTTTTAAAACAAGTTACTTTGAAGACACGTGGATTTTAACTTCCCCATTGGCTTCGATGGAAAGGGTAATTCATATTTTCATGGCCATGCCATTATCCATTGTCGAGGTTGCGTACAATATTTTCTAGAAAGCCTCGGCCAACCTTGAACTGGATCCCCCACATGAGCTAGATCCTGTTCTTGAGCCTATTTGGGATCAAGACTCTCTTTCCACTCATGACCCTTTGGAATTAGTCTTGCCCTCTAACAAGGAGATCCTAGAGGTTCCTTGACTAGGACAAAAATACCTTGGTATGATCTTCATCATATATCTTACTTCTTACCCGAGCTCAGGAGAGTAGAGGACTTAGGAAGGAGAGTTTGTTACGATCATAAATAACCCTTGTCCTATTAACCCTCTAGCTACGCAAAAAATATACAAAAAGGGTAACATGGAAAGTATTTCTTAGATGATTCCTATCGATATCTATAAAACCCCTAGCGTCATGGGAAATGTCTTCATTGGAGCGGATAACTCTTCCAAAGAGATTCATATTTAGACTGAATTATTTAAAGAATTTTGTGACGTTTTTTCCTGGTCTTATGAGGAGATGTCAGGCACTAACCCACAAATTGTTGAACACAAAATAAAGACTTATCTTGATGTTAAGCTGGATCAACAGAAGTTTCACCCAGTCAATCCTCACAAAGAAGCGGTGATAAAAGATGAAGTAGAGAAAATCCTCAAGGTTTGTTTCATCTACCCCATGCAATTCCTAGAGTGGGTATCAAGCCTTGTTCTTGTCAACAAGAAGCAAGGCACAATCCACATATGTATCGACTTCCACGAATTGAACAAATCTTTAACGAAAGACAATTTTCCAACCCCGTTTATTGAACAGATCATCAATGAATGTGCAGGTTGTGAGGTATTTTCTTTCATGGACGGTTTTTTCATGTATAATCAAATTCAAATCAATCCTGAGGACCAACATAAAACTACTTTTATTTGTCTTTGGGGTACATTTGGGTATTGAAAAATGCATTTTGGCCTAAAGAATGATGGAGCTACTTTTTAGCGGGGCATGTCATTTTCTTTTCATGACCTCAAACACATAGTTGAGGTGTACTTGATGATCTGGAATCATGTTCTCATAAGAGATAAGATCATCTTGCCCATTTATGACTAATATTTCAGAGGTGTCGCTACTATCAGATTCGCTTGAATCCGAACAAGTGCATTTTTTGTGTGAAATCGGTTCATTTATTAGGTTTCATTGTGTCAACAAAAGGGATCATGGTCTATCCTCTAAATGTTGAGGTAATAGTCCAATTGCCTCCACTGCACACAATCCCCCAATTTCAGAGTATACAGGGGAAAGAAAATTTTCTTGAGCATTTTGTTGCTAATTATGCCGAGATTAAGAAAGGGTTCATGCATCTTTTAAAAAACTGGGTCCCATTCTATTGGGATGAAGCTGCTCAATTCTCTTTTGACGCATTGAAACGCACCCCGATGTCTTCCCCTCTGCTCAGTCCTCTTGATTATGGAAAGGATTTCTTGTTATATTTGGCTATTGCAGAGTCTACAATTGGCAAGGTATTGGTCCAAGAAGATGACACACTCAAAGAGCATGTCATCTATTATCTTAACCGAGGCCTCGTTGGATCGGGACTCAACTACTCACATGTTGAGAAACTTGATTTGGTAGTTGTTCATGCTATCCAATGGTTTCATCAGTATATATTACTTCTCAAGACCAACATCATTTCCGTCATCAACCCCTTTCAATGTGTGTTAATGCGACGGGTCATCGGTGGAAAAATTAGTTGATGGATAGTTATCCTACAAGAGTTTGACTTGGATTTTGTTTCGGAGAAATCTAAAAATTCCTTGGTCTTTGCGGAGTTAATCTCAGAAATTGATCCATATGGATGTCGGTGGCCTCCCACCTATTCCAACTGGTTCATTTTGGTAGTTTTCCAGTTTGGCAATTGTTTTCCTAGTTTTCGGGTCTTGTGAGGTTGTTTTGAGGCCCTAAAAAACATTTTTAGAGCTCGCCACAGTCAAAAATGAAAATTGATAGATAGAAGAAAAATGTGCAGTCCTAACATAGACCTTTCCTACCGGCTATCGTGTGCCTAAAATGGAGATTGTATGCAAAATTTACAACCCCGAGAAGTTGATGTATTAACTTACCCAAACGGAGCCCACATGACTTTTGGTGCTTCATCTCCTAGGGTTAGGTTTTTGGATGTCTAGGGTTTTTGACATTCCTGTTTATTGTAAAATGGGCTTCAGAGCCTCATTGTAATCATCTTCTTGTGAATGAGCGCAACCATCACATCTCTTCTTAGAGATAAGCCACCACCATTCTAGAAAGCTTGTTTTTCGCTGCATTTTACAGTTTCAGCTTATTTCCTTATTGAATAGAAAACCAGTTTTACTATATCTATGTTATTCCGTGTTAAGCATATTTTAAAAATCTGTATTCATTTCATTCTTCTCATAAAATATATATTAGTGGTATCATAGCGGTCTTCTCCTTGTCATCTTAATGCATGTCCCCAACGAGGTCAGGGTACAAAGAATTGGGTCTCGATCTTATTTCTCTTTAGGAAAAAATATCTAGCACACCCAAATGACCTCTCATGGAAGGAGAAAAGAAAGATGACGAGACATGAGATCCTTTCAAAATGTTGCTTGAGGAAGCCCTCACACAACAGAGGAACGAGATGATGGATAGTTTCGTGAAAATCCTTCGGAGGCTACCAACAGGCAATGCATCTTCCTGAAGCGGAGGTGCCGCCCCCTTCAAGGTACAAATAAACTTCGACATTCCTATATTTTAAGGTCAGATAGATGCATATGTTGTAGACAAGTGGTTGAATCTACTAGAAGGGTATTTTTTTGTCCATAACTTTTCAAATAGAGAAAAAATTACTTTTGTGCCGAAGTGAAAGCCTCTCAATCAGATGCAGGTTCTGACTCTAAGTTAGAACCAAAAAGGGGAAGATAGATCATTGACGTGGAACCCAGTGCCACCATTTCTACCACCAAGCTCTAGCCTGGTGAACTATACAAGCTACAATAAGGCGAGCTCCTTTTCCATTCGCAAATGTGGGTAAAAGGAACCCCACTGCACTTCATTATTGATAGTGGTATCCAATATAACCTCATATTAGCAGAGGTCATCAAGCGGCTGGCCCTGTCGATAATGCCACACTCATAATCCTACACCATTGGATGGCTCTGCTAAGGAATCAATCTCCTCATTAGCCAACAATGTCGACTATCGTACAACATCAAGCCCTTCAAAGATGAGGTATTTTGTGTTGTTGCTCCTCTCAAATTTTGTAATGTTATTTTGCGCCAACCTTATTTATGGAAACATCATGTTGTATATGATTCTAGGCCTCATAGTATTATTATTACTTTGAACAGGAAATTGTATAGGATCCCTGAGGAAATTGCTCGTAGTGTTATTTCCTTGATCTCTGCCAAGAAACGCAGGAAGGTCATCTCTCAGACCAAGAAATTTTTCTTCTTCGTGATTCACTCTCAGAGTAAGAGAAAGATTGAAGCCACATCTAGGTCCTCCATGACCGATCTCTCCACACAAAAAAAGCAAGTGGATAAGGTCATGGAAGAATACTCAAATATCTTCTCCTCTCCTACTGTGGTACCTCTGCACTACCAAGTCAATCATCCCATCGATATGACCCCAGGTGCACTGCTACCCAATGGGTCGGTCTACCACTGCTCTCTATTAGAAAATGAGGAGATCAAGAGGCAAATCCAAGAAATTCTCCATAAGGGATACATCCGTCCCATCTCATCTCCTTGTGGGAGCCCAATCGTATTGGTGCAAAAGAAAGAAGGGACCTGTAAACTCTGCATTGATTACTGGGCCCTAAATAAAATCACAGTCCAGAACTGGTACCCAATTCTCTGGATTGATGACTTGCTTGATCACCTCACATAGGCCAAATACTTTAGTAATATTGATCTAAAGTATGGCTACCACTAGGTCCCAATAGAACATCCAAATGTATGAAAGACCACCTTCAAGTCAAAAGAAGGTCTTTTTGAATGGTTGGTCATGCCCATTGGTTTGACAAATGCTCCAAATTTTTTTATGAGGATGATGGAAGATATCCTGTGACCTTTCACTAGTAGTTTTGTAGTGGTGTATCTAGATGACATCCTCATCTACAAAAAAACTTGGGAGGAACACTTGCAATATATTCAACAGGTTCTACACACCCTACGACGACAAAAACTATATGAAAACTTGGAAAAATGATCCTTCTGCATGAACAAGGTCCATTACTTAGGCTACATCATTGATCAGCATGGTGTGCATGTGGATCCAGCCAAGATCCAGGTCATCTTCCCCTGGCCAGTTGCAACCACACTCACTGAGATTCAAATCTTATTGGGCCTCACCAATTTCTATTGCAAGTTTGTGTTGGGATTCTCTCATATCGCATGGGCCCTTAGCCAAGTAACCAAGGGTGGCGGTAAGGAAAAATTTGTGTGGGGCATGTACCAATAACAAGCCCTCTGTAACTTTGTAGAGGGGTCCTAAATCCCTTAAACTCAACAACATGAACCAAAACTGCCACTGAGGCCCAAATAGACTCTACAACGTTTAATGGTGGAATGGTTCTTCAGATCTTGTGATCCGGCCGATTAATCGATGGGATTTATTTTTTCTTGTGAAGGCTTCTCCTTCAGTTCAGACGTTCTCTTTTTTTTATTTTCTCTTATAAGTGGGATCGATACAAGATAAAATCCGGTATAAACTAACTAGGTAACAAAGTGGGAAAAAAATTAAGTATTGGAGAAGGTTGAGCTTGGGATAAACCTTTCACTCTAGCATGGAGACACCAATCATCTACCACAAGCCTAGTAATAATGCATTAACCTGTTGGTGTTCCAATTATTGATTGAGGTGTGATTATCAGAAGAAAACACATATGCAATAAACGATGGTGTTATCACTAAAATTTCATCTGCAAATGGTTACAGAAATCCAACATCTCCAAACAACTATTAGTTCACCCATGGCCCAAAAAATGCATTTCCAAAGGTCACAAAACTATACAACTGGTTATAAAATCATCATGCGCTTATAATGCAAAGGAAGCGCATGAACATGTGCCAATCGAAAACTCTAGAAAAGCGCACATGTGCCCGATGCATGACTGTGGACGGAAAAATCTGCTCCCAATTCAGAACGATGCATTAATGATTTTGGTCAGCGTTTCACCCACTTCTGGTTCAGCTCCTAAGTCGATTTGACCCACAAATCCAATCTAAATCTGAGTGGGGCCTAGTCAAATACCTAGAGGTTCCCTAAAGGGCCCCTTGTTCACAATAAAAACTGGTTGTAATGCCTCAAAGCTTTGCTATAGAAAGAGGCCCTGGGTGCACTATATTTCCAAGAATCTATTTGTATTGTTATGCTACCTCTATTCTCATGCAAGGCACCTCTTTCCTCATTGGAGGATATAAGCATCATTTCATTGGGCCATTCACATCACCTCTTGAGTGAATGAGCTTTGGATTTCTTCACCATTTCCTTTTAGTTTGTTATTTGTAAGAAGAGATCAATCATTGGGGGTTCAAGAACCCTCCCTTGGAGAAAGAGGAGACCCATAAGCCTCCCTTTCTCTTTGGTGTTTTTCCCACTAATATAATCTATCCATTAGTGGCATGAATATCAGTCTTTCTTTTGTTCTATTTCCCTTATGCACATTAGTTTAGTTTATTTAATCGTTATTAGATTAGTTGTTTATTTGCTTATTGTGCTTGATGTTTATAATCTTGAACTCACTTCTGTCCTGTCTAGCTAACCCAACTAGACTTATTAGTGTCCTTCTTTTGCTCATTTAGGTGACAAAAGGGATACAATAGATTGATGACTCCACTGGGGACATGTATCAATTTCCTCCGCATTTGGGTAGTTTGAGCACTTATTTTTGGTTTATTTAACTTGCAGGAACCATAACCAGCCCAAGTTTGCCTGTAAAAAGCTAAATACGGAGTTGAGATAAGAGAATTTCATCCGAAATTTTATTTTCGGTCGTGTAACATAAAGTGCAAGGGTTTTTTAACCCACAGGTGCATCTACCGAGCACATGCACAAAACTCACTATGTTTCTTAGTGCATTTTGTGCACCTGTGCCAAAAGGTCATTTTTTGATTTGTGTATTGGAGCCACATGCGCCTCTGTCTACTCTGTGACTAGTGCATCTATCCAGAAATTCACACATTGTAAGGGTTTTTGTGATCTGTTGAAGACCCATAGCCTTCTTAAGCTTGATTCTATGAAAATTGTAATATGCACCACAGTTAGATTCCCTCTCAACATGAAGGGTTAGTCAAAACATAGGCACTTAGGGGGTTAAAAACCATATTTATCCTCTTGTTGCTTTCATTTTGCCACATGGATGTCTTGCTTTGATTAAAGTTAAGTTGGAATCATTCTGTATCACATATAATAACACTTGCATTGGGACCATAAATTGAACGTCAATTATTGAGTATGCTCTTCTCTCGCTCCATAGAGCGATCTTGAGAATCAAAAAAAAAAATGAGGGGAAATTTCATCTCCCTTAAAATACAAAATATTTAGGAGAGGACAACAGCCCCCTCGGGACTCCTCTTAGTTTCTTCTTCAAACACATCTTAAATTTGTAAGGGCCCATACATGCCCACATGCTACAAAGATAGGATAGTTTTGAATCTACATTCTTAGATTACATCACTAGGTAAGTTTAAAGGTTTTGTAATGGGCCCATACGTGCCCACATGTCCACAATATAGAACAATTTTTGAAGCTTTCTTAGATTAAATCACACCAGGGAGTTAAAGGATTGGTAAGGACCCATATGTCCACATGCTAGTTCTCTAGGGACTTTAAAATTCTGCAAGGTTGTACCAATGGCATTTAGCAAATTAGGTAATCAAGACTTGTAAGGACCACACGAAGTCTACATGCAGCAAGGTGACACCTATTAAAAATTTGACACACTTTCACTTGTTCACACACAAAGTCACTACTCACTCACATAGTTTCATCTAGAATCGTGGAGGTTGAAGTAGGTTTCCTCCAAAGGAATTCCAAAACACCCCACCCTTTTCTTGACGAGACTATCCACTCCCACTTAATTTCAATGAGATTGGTTCACACCCCCAATCTCTTGAACAACCACATCTAATTTTTTTCTAAAAACTCACTAAGTTTTCCTCCACAGGAGGTGCCAAAAGAAATTTTTTAGTCTCAGTAGGATTTCGGGGATAAGCATCCAAATAACTCCCTGTTATCTGGTTCTCACATCTTCAAATAGTAGAAGTTGTCAAATAGGGAACTTTAAAACCTCCAAGTCAACTGTTCCTAACACCATAAGGCAGGGAGATACCCGTGAAGGGTCGAAGGCCGAGGTTTGGTTGTTCTATGCATCTCACCTTGAGGCACCCACTTCCTATACGGGATCCAACCCATGACCCATTTCTAAGGTCGAAAATCTAAATGTCACACTTTGATCGACTTAACTAGTGACCAAAGTTTAGGACATCTACCCAGGTGGCAATTGTGGGCTGCAACTTGATCGGATTTTGTGTGGCTATTGGGAAATATTGCCAGTTCTTTCAGGATATACACCCTCTACCCCTCATTATAACTGATTATTTCATCCTTCACTGGTTCCTCTTTTGGTGGCTTCAAACCCCACTGTTGAGTTCTATTGGAAGGTCCAGTGCTATTTGAGAGGAAGGACGTTACGTATTTTTAGGACATAAGCATTTGTTTCTTTGTTCTCCCACACAGAAAAAAAACTACCTACCCACATGTATGTTTCTTTGTCAATTGATTTATGTATTATTCTCTTATGATTACATATGATAGTGAGATATATTGTGAAGGTCCAAAAATTATAAACAAATACTCTAGTTCATTTATTGTTCTCATCACCATTTTCACACATCCACTTTTCTAGTCAAACATCATAGGGGACCCACAGAATCCCCGTCATTCCAGACGCTTGCTAAATCTCCCTCCTATTCTAGGGGGAGTTACTAGTCTTGCCAACTCATCGACTCCACCATCTCACACCCCTGTGAGTGCTACTATCTTGGGATCAACTTTGCTTGGTTCCACATTACTTGGGTCCACTTCCCAAGGTCAACCGTCCACTCTCTCTAGTTTACATGGAACTAGGGGGGAAAATTCTTCCCAAGGGGGAAGTACAACCCCACCTAACCCCCCTCACGGGTCAAGTACACACACCACTCACACCATGGCTAGAGCTAACCCTCCACCACCACTCCAGATGCCATACTTGGCTTCTCTCAACATCCTGGATCTGAGTAAGCTCACAAATGATCCTATATTGTACGACCCCACATGGCCTGCAATGCCCACCAAACTACCTTCTGACATCCCCAAGTTTGAAGGAAAGGCAGGAGATGAACCTGCAAAACATGTCATGACCTTTCACTTATGGTTCTCTTCCAACAACATCATGGATGACTCCATCCAATTAAAGTTATTTCAACGCACACTCACTAGCCCATCAGCCAAGTGGTATGTAGACGAAAAATCAGGGTCCCATGCGACTTTGAATTTTGGCCAAAGAATTTTTGACCTTCTTTCAATTACCAATTAGCCACGACAATGGTATTGAACTACTCTCTGATTTTAAACAAACCTCAGCCACACATATCGCTGACCACATTCACGAATGGCGTCGATGATGTAGTTTATGCAAAGCAGAAACCACCAAGAAACAATGCCTTGATTGGTTTCTCATATCACTTGTCTCTCTCCTTGACAGAGGTGTGGCTTCCACCTTCCCCCAATACGAAGAAGAAGCCATCAACAAGTCTCAACAATATGACCCCTCATATATTCACAGTTAGGATACTTATACATAGTACTACATGACCTCCGAAGACCTGTGCCATTTGCCCAAGACAAACCTGGGATGTCTCACTCAGCGGATGGATTGATTGGTACCACAACACACCACAATCCACACCCCCAACAACCACCTATGTATGGACCAACACAATATCTACTAGTATATGGAGGACCCCCTTATTATCCTCCTCCCCCTTATCAACAACCATACCCTATTGCCCTTCCTTCACCCATAAGTGGACCCCCACCGACACCCACAATGTGCCCAACTGTCCAACCAAGTTCTAGTACCCCCTCTACATCAACTTACACCCTAAGCACTAGTGAAAGGGATACGCCTTCCTATGTACCCTATGGATCATTACCACAAAATAATCCATAATTTCCATTTCCTAGCCCTCCACAACCCATGGCTCCACCACAGGGACACCCACACGTTGGGGTTAATTTTTTTCAGCCCTCTCCCATTCAACAATATCAAAATTTTGAACACCTGAATACGACAAATCTGACCCATGAGCTGAATAATGCCAAAAATAAAGGAAAAAACCGAAACAATAATAATTCAGGACCAGGCAAGAATCACCCCCAACAGAATCAACCTGTCGGGGGCAACCAGAATCAAGGGAACCAAAACACCCAAGGGGGAAATAATAACAAACACCAAGAGAATAATAACAACAATCTTCGGAAATACTTCCCTTGTGCCCTTTGTGGTGAGTATGGCCATTATACTCAACATTTCCCTCAAATCGTTGACTTTAAATGGATGAAATAATATGGAAATGGACCACATCCCCCAGCACCGCATGCCCCTCAACATGACCCACAACAATATGTGCAGAAAACACCCCCATCCTTGTTGCAAAACCCCATTCCACACCAAGGGGTGATGAACACCCAACAAAAGATGCATCCTACTCCACCACATATGGGACAATATCCAAACCCAGGCACTCCTATAGAATGCACTATCCTCCTCACTAGCAAGGAAGAAGTTATTTTACAAATGCGCAGTCGTCAATACAATGCACCCCCTGACTCTTCTCCTACTACCTCAAAAGCAGCCCCAGTCACAACTAGACCATCTTTTATGATTCCACGCCCTAATACTGAAACACCCCTTCATATTCCTCGCATCCCATTATGATGGAATGTCAACAACCCTTAGGCTAGAGAGACACACAATAATAGTTTGGTCAATGAATTAGCACAATCTTATGTTGCCATGTCAGTTTTAGAAGTCCTTCAAACTTGTCCTACTCAACGGAAATCATTACTTTCAACTCTGGGGGAAGTCGACCCTTCCAACACTTGGCTCATCACCTTTGATCTTGATAGTGGGGAACCTAGTCTCCCCACTCTGGTAGCTTTCCAAATACCGGTTAAAATCTGGAACATCACAGTTCATCGTTGCATCATTGATGAAGGTGCATCCACATGCATCATGTCCAAAACCATATGCCATAAACTTAGCTCCCCTAAGCTTATACCATCCACCATCACTGTAAGAGATTATGATGGATGAAAATGCTCTCTCGAAGGACTCTTTCAAAATGTCTTGGTTGAACTTAGGGGCAAGTCTATCCTCATTGACATTGAAGTTATCGATGCTTCGCTCGATTACAACATCTTGTTCGGACGTAGCTACATGTATGCTATAAAGGTTGTGGCCTCTTCTATGTTTCACACAATGATGTTCCCGCACAATGGGAAGATCGTCACCAACGACCAAGTGTCACATTATGAGCCCAACCCTTCCTCCAACATCGATAACATCTTACCATTTGTCCACACTAATCCCGATGCCTACCCACTCATTGAGATGAGTCCCGGAATTTTCAAAGACCCATCCTTGCTAGGGACATACCATGGAGCACTTCCGCTCATACATCCCTCAGCAAAAGTCTGTATCATCTCATCCAATGGAACAGAAACTGGAGATACCCTTCCTCCCACAGAGGCTTCCTTACTATCTGACGTCCCACTAGTCACAGAGCTCCTCCCTCAGGAGTCCCATGAGAACTCTTCAACTACACCTATTCCTGATTTCACCCTCCCCCAAGGCCACATTCTAGTTTGGGAGATAGTCCCCCAAGCCATTACTCAAATCCCCTTCTTTTACCCCCATTGGGCGTACAATATTTCCAAGTAAATGCAACGCTTACCCTTCCCAATATGGTGTTGGCAATTCTAGTATGGTATCTACATCCACCTAAAATGGTCCCTCAACCATCCCTTCCTCCCCAAACCGAAGGCATGCCAATGCAGATATCATTCCTCACTCCCACCGCACCACTCTCACCCCCACTCGCAAGCACCACCACTACAGCTGGGGGTAGAAGGAAGAAGAGAGAGCCCACCACTCCACTCCNCCCCCCCCAAGTTCAATTTCCTTGCACACTATGTAAGAAAAAAGGACACCCTAGCAATCGATGTCCCTCTCTCCCCGAGTTATGCAATTTAATCCGACTTCCTTGAGCAACCAAACTACTCGTCGCGCCACCCAATGCACCAATTACATGCACCATGTCTCCAACCACTAGTACCATAGGGCTGCGAACCAAATTGGCCTATGTCATATGCTCAGAGTATGGCCATTACACCCACCATTTCCTCACACTACCTCAATTTCGACAGACACTAACGACAGTATGCCAGAGCTTTCAACAAGAGTCTCCCCCATCCACGTCATCAAGTACTCATGTCACAGACATCCACTATGTCACAACTTCAGTTAACAAACATATGAGATTCCCTTTCTCTCTGTGTGCATCCATGGATCATTTCACATACCAATGTCCTACGATCCTTGAATACAGGCGTCACCAAATGACCCTTGTTCAGAATCCTACACCTACCTCACTGCCAGAGGTACCAGATATTTCCCCTATTCCATCCCCTGATGTCATTCATATCTTCTCTCATGAGCCTGAGGCACTCCCTACGCCTCCATGGTTCCTAGATATATTATATGAGGATTTTCTCCTAAATCCCCCCAATTCTCCAGTTCATTTCCCCATGGAAATTTTACGCCCGACTACCATTTTCAATCCACAATATCTTGATATTTGGTTTATGTCGAGTGAACCATCACCACCCCCTTGCATCACCCCCCCTACCTCTTCACCATTAGAAGACAACCACATGGTGACAATCATCAATGTTACACTCCTAGATCCCCTGTATTCTTGATAGTTCCACTGCGACGACGACATCCTCGAGGAATTAACTACCCCTGATTTCCCATGGGATCTGCTCCATCACATAGTGCTCTTTATTTCACAAGAATCCTTTATGCCTCCTAATCACAACTCCATATATGCAATAGAAACCAAAGACTTTCTCCCATCAAAGCATATATATTGGTTCAATAACCCTATCCTTTCCCTCGACGCTTTTGAAGAAGGAAACATGGCCAACATTTCCCCCACTGTCAAAATCGATATTTCCATCAAAACAAGAATCGTAGAGGAAATCACCATAGGCATTGCATGATCTCCTGAAGAACTCATAGGTTACAAAGCGCTCTTCTAGGAATACCGGGACATTTTTTCCTGGTCATACACAGAGATGCCTAACCTTGATCGCTCTATGGTCGAACATCGTATAGACACATGGCCTGATATCACACCTATACGGAAAAAGAAACATCCACTATATCCATTCAAAGAGTCATCCATCAAAGCCGAAATTGACAAATCACGCATCGCAGGGTTCAAATACCCCATTGCATATACGTCATGGGTTTCCAACCCTGTCCCTGTTAACAAAAAACAAGGCACTATTCACGTCTATACTGATTTTTGTGACCTCAATCACTCCTGTCCCAAAGACAATTTTCCAACACCCTTTATCGACCAAATTATTGATGATTGTGCAGGCCACGAGGCTTTGTCCTTCATGGACAGTTTCTCTGGATACAACCAAATTCAGATTCACCGAGCCGATCAATACAAAACCACATTCACTACCCCTTGGGGTACTTTCGCATATCGTGTCATGCCTTTTGGCCTCAAGAACACTGGTGCCACTTTTCAATGGGCCATGACATACATTTTTCATGATATAGCTCATATCATCCTCGCATACTTGGACGATCTCACCGCTCGATCCAAGAAACGCACTCAACATCTCGATGATTTACGGATCATCTTCCAAAGGTGTCATCAATACAATATCTTCTTGAACCCCCTCAAGTGTGTATTCTGCGTCACCGTTGGATGCCTCCTTGT
>SNQJ01S0021480.1:95112-108574 GCA_010110895.2 Picea sitchensis | reverse complement strand
AATGGGATCGCAAGCCTCTATAAATACAACAATACATATACTAGAGGCACTCATGGCACCTCTAGGACCCCACCACCTAGTCCTCTCTCTAGAGGAGGTGCCCCACCAGCTAGGGGTCCCTCAGGTCCTGGGGGAAACTGCACAGTCATAGTCGCCCCAGTTATAGCTACTCTATGGATCAGGTTCTGCAACTCTATCAGAAGGCCCACACACTGCTCCAAGACTCTCTCATCCTAGATCTTCATCCACATGCCCTCAGGCACTCCCTGTAGTACCACCTCCAATCAGCGGCAAAAATCCTCGAACTCTCCCCCGGCCCCCGTCGGAGGAGAATGTGAAGGCCCTGCACCAAGGTCATAAAATTGACGTCTCCGGCCTGCTCTCTCATCAACATTTGGCCTCTCACCAACCTCACCCCTCCATCGTCTCTCCCCTGCCCATGCCTCCCCCCGTGGTGGTCTCATGGGCCCTTGACGAACCGACGCTCTAACCATCTCAACCTCCTGCCCGCGAGGTCCCACATCTGCACACACAACACACAAATGATAGCATCAACATCCATACCTACATAAAACATATGCTATACTATCTAAAAATCAAACCATCAAATAAATGAACATACCTCTACAGTCGAACACCTCTCCAGGGGGTAGCACCATATCTTGGTCCTCCCGGAAGTCCACCCCACTATACGGGTATCGAAGTATGATCTGTGGAATTTGACTCCACACCCGTGCAGCCTCAGCCGTAAATTAATGGCCACCCTCCCCACCCCCATGCTGAACCAAAATCATCACCCACCATCTCAGTCACGGCTCTCACACACCCTGTGCGTCCAAAAAAACTCTTGGGTGCAACATAGGCACCCTCTCCAAAAACCAAGCCACTAAAATTGACCCAAAGGAAAATTCCCCTGAGCCCACAACTTAACACCTATTGAGATGCTCCATCATCTTGGCATGAAGCATCAACCCCCAGGCAAAGTTCTCACCACTTAGTTCCCTCAACATGATCCTCAGCTAACCACCACTAATACGATGAGTAGAGAGAGATCCAAACACCCTCACAATAATCGATGCAATGAAATGATGCACAAGGGCATCCATCACCCCAATCCTCACCACGGAGCCGGACATGAAGTCCTCTCTCGAACAATAGGTCCGGGCTCAGCCGGTAGCTGGGTTCCCCGAAAAGGGAGTCTAGTAAAAAAATACACATGCTCTATCGCAGAGAATGTGAGATTCTCACCTCGCACAATGAAGCACTGTAGATGATGGGCTCCACATAGAGATCAGCAACTGCAGTAGGTACTTCTATGCCCACACCAATGAACACTCAAAATAATTTAGCAACCCACATGCTACTAAAGGTCCCTGTACACTCGACTCCTCATCTCTCACCGCCTCTCTTAGGTGCTCCCAGTCTCTCTCCCTCCAGTGGACTGGCATCATAAAATGGTCACCTGCATCCACACATACAAGTAATTTATTAGACATCACAATCCATAAAAACACCAAAATATCCAAAAAAGGTAAGTTTTTACACCCCTCAGATTTGCCTCAAGGGCATGGCTATTTTTCCCACAGGCGCGCACATATGCACTCCTGTTCATCCCCTAGTACCGCATGCATGCACAACTATCGAAAATATAGGGGCACACACATGCACCCCTGTGACACACACAAATGCACATCCCAGTGCGTATGTTCGCTACACAGTTGCGCACACATGCGTAACTGTCAGGAACACAGTCGTGCATGCATGCACAGTTGTGCTTCAAACATACGTTAATCCAATGCTTGCCTATTTTCCCCATCCGGGTTCCCCCATCCGCAGCTATCCCAATTACATCCGCGCACTAATGCACGTGAATCATTTGATCACCTGCACACTGGGTGGCCCTCCCTCACAAAATCCTCCTATACGACCATTTGTACAGCCCTGCCCAAAAAAGAAATCCTAATTACTATGGAGGAGGATATGACCACTAACCTGGCACTCGTTGATCCTAAATCGATTGGATCAATCTCTCGAAATCTCCAAATCTCATCTAAAACCTCTCGTCCACTCACTAAGATAGCATGTACAAATGAGGTGGCAATGTGGGCCCTACAGCTATATATAGTCCCTTCTACCAAACTTCGATGCTCAATTACAGGAGCTTTGGTCGTCTGTTTTCCGATCCATCTTCAGCCATGGGATCATCATCCCGCCCCCTACACAATCACATCCCCCGGGTCACCATCCATCCTCGGCCCCAGAGGACGTATTTTTCTCACATCCTGCCCAGGTACGCCTGCTTATCTTCACAATTTATTGAATTACTGTTATATGTTCTTTATCTTCAGATATTGTTCACGTTGGGTATTCAATTTTCATGTGTGCAGGTACTTGGCCATCATGCATCAGCACTACCCCTTCAAGTATATCATTGACACTAGCATGTAATCATTCCCTCTGGATATCAATTTCAGTTCCCAGTCACACCCTCCGATCTTTGCCTCTACAGTCCCTCCCCATACGGCTCTGCAGTACTCACACCTCCACTACATTTTCAGTATTGTCAATTGGTAGCACTCTCTCCCACATGATTTGTCCCAATTATATTCCCTTCTGGTACTTTAACACTCATGTTCTTTTCACCCCCCTAGGGCTGGGAGTCCCAATAGTCTTCACATTCCTGAGAATCGGCCGCCTTCTCTTTCTCCTCATTTTTCTAGCTTCCCCACAATGGACTCTTGGGTAATATCATTATGGTTCCTATTTGGCTGCGCCTTCACAGTATCATTAGCCCTCCATTTCACCCACCCTCAGTTTTCCCATCTGCAGATTGTCTTCCATTGATTTCCCTAATACAGAAACCCACCTACAGGACCCGCACCCTCCACCTGTTTTCCAAGAAACTTGTGCCCTCACTGGCCAAGCCATCTTGCACTACGACACCCATTTTTGTATCTTCACAGTTATCCCAACTTATTCTTTATTCCTTTGTTAATTGTACAAAACCTTTGTTTCCCGCATTTACATAACTTTCTATTGTCACCTTTAGCGACCTTCCTTTTCCAGAAAAGAAACCCCTATTGCCCTTGGTTGGGGCATTTTTCACCTCCTACCCTTGTTGACATCATCCATAAACCATGAGTATCTTGCAGTCCATACACCTCTCATCTCTGCATTTGTCCATCTTGTCATGCATCTGGCACAAGTTACCCAAGCCTAGTCATCCCCCTAACGCTAGATTCAGTTTCAAGGGTTGCTAACACTCATCCTTTACATATATCCCCAACCAAGGGAAGTCTTGAATCTCACCACTTCTTGACTTCTTCCATGTTCCTCATAAATTCTTGATCTTCTCCAGTATATTTCACAAAGCCCTTCGCTTCTTGGAGTCACGTCTCCCTTTTTGTCGACATCATCACAGTTCCTATAAGGGAAACAATATCTTGACTCTCATTACCTCCACAATGAGGAGTCTTGGACGACACAGAGAGAATCATCATTTCTCTCTTTTGTCGTTGACTCCCATGACATTCGACTTCAACACTTTCTCATGTTGCGGTGGGTCTTACTTTGCCACTATTTCACTTGTTTTTATATTTGCCGAAGACATCTAAAAATTGTTGGGCCATCAATTCCTGTGACTCCTCGACACTTCTCATAGGTGTCATCGCCTCTTTTTAGAGTTTTTTCAACATCAGAATTGTCCTTTTCCATTATCAACTCACCCCCAATGGTGCTACAGTCATCTACACCAACACTCAGTTTCAGTTACTGTCTCATACATTTTCTGAGTTACATGACACGAGCATGGGGCATGCCCGCCTCATTTGTACACATTTTTATTTTTTCCACACCTTATGAAGGTTTTGGGTCCTACAAGTTCCCCTCTCCCTCCAATGGTTCACTCTTGCAACTCCCCTCAAAACTCTTTCTTACAAAGATACTCCCAGTAGAAGAAACATTGATGTATTTTCTGCTATACGTATGCTCCTAACCTCATACATCAAGGAGCATATGTTATCACTGAAATTCCGTTTGCAAATGGTTACAGAAATCCAACATCTCCAAAAAACTATTAGTTCATCTATGGCCCAAAACATGCTTTTCCAAATGGCACAAAACTATACAATTGGTGATAAAATCAACCTGCACTCATAATGCAAAGGAAGCACGCGCACATGCACTAGTCGAAAACTCGAGAAAAGCGCACATGCGCCCGATGCGCAACTATGGATGAAAAAAGTTGCGCACAATTTAGAAAAGTCCATTAATGATTCTGTTCAGCCTCTCACCCACTTCTAGTTCAGCTCCCAAGTCAATTTGACCCCCAAATCCGAGTTGAATCCGAGTGGGGGGATGGTCAAAAACCTCGAGGCGCCCTAAAGGGCCCCTTGTTCACACTAAAGACCGGTTGGATAATGCCTCAAATATTTGGTATAAAAAGAGGCCCTGGGTGCACTATATTTCCAAGAATCTATTTGTATTGTTATGCTACCTCTATTCTCCTGCAAGGAACCTCTTTCCTAATTGGAGCATATAAGCATCATTTCATTGGGCCATTCACATCACCTCTTGCGTGAATTACCTTTGGATTTCTTCACCATTTCCTTTTAGTTTTTTATTTGTAAGAAGAGCTCAATCATTACAGGTTCAAGAGCCCTCCCTTGGAGGAAAAGGAGACCCATAAGCTTCCCTTTCTCTTTGGTGTTTTTCCCACTAATATAATCTATCCATTGGTGGCATGAATATCAATCTTTCTTTTGTTCTATTTCCCTTATGCACATTAGTTTAGTTTCTTTAATTGTTATTAGATTAGTTGTTTATTTGCTTATTATGATTGATGTTTTTAACTCTTGCACTCACTTCTGTCCTGTCTAGCTAACCCAACTGGACTTGTAAGTGTCCTTCTTTTTCTCATTTAGGTGATGAAAGGGATACAACAGATGGAAAGAAAAGTAATTCTCTTAACTCTAATCATCGATCACATAATAACACAATGATTTAATTTCATCATTAAAGACAAGAACTATAAACCATTGAATCAAATAACTTATCAAAATATTTAGAAGCTCTTACTCATTACAACATCCATTCATGAGATGAAATCAGACATAATTCTTCTACACATCCAATCATACACACTTTTGATGAAAAACATAAACTTGTCTCTGGTCCTAAATAATACTTCTCAATTAAGGCAACTCCGAAATAGTTCTTTACAAATCCAAAATGAGGGTCTTTGCAACAACCATCGACCCTTTGCTAACATGTTGATCCTCCTATTTATAAAATACTATTAACTAAAAGTAACTATTAAAGTGCAGCTAAGTAAAACAAAATTCGCCACATGGTGCTTTCTTCTATCAGTCTTTCTAAAAGTCATCACATGATCTCACTTGAGTGGATGACTCTTCTCATACTCCAACCACTTGACAAAGATATCCTCACACGTCTTAGCATACGGGAATCTATGTTTTTCCATTGGGGCTGAAGGAATCTCTATTATCTCTACTGCATGTGCCTAATACTTGACTATTCAGGCACTTAACTACTACAACATGGCTCGAGTTTTGATCGGGTGCTCCATGAACTTCCACACCTATCCTAGCACCATGTCTTCCACCTTCACTATTTATGCAACCCATGATGAGTCTTGTTCAGCATGTGATTTGACTATGTCAAGCAAGTCGACAAATTCATCGGGGGTGCCAAAGTTAGGGAGGTCGATGTCTCCCATTTCCTGGTTAATATTGGTCCAACTTTTCTCACACTTGGCCCATTTCTCTTGGATTTCCCATTGAGGTTCCTGATCCATTTTAACCCAGTATTCAACCAATTTCCTTATGTGGTCGATGCTGCTTTCCCTTAGAACCCAAATGTCGTGCTCTTCAGCATCTCGACCTTGTTGCATCGAACTGATATAGTCGATCCTCTCCATGGCTTGGTGTGATTTCTCATACCACCTATCCATATCCTTGCACATCACTAGTTACATGAGGGTGTCTTCCTACAACTCGAATATCCTTATAATGAATAGGTGTTGTTCATCTGTAAATTTGTTGTAGGCCTCCTGGAATTCACTTCTTAGGAACACCGCGGCCTCTGTGGTGTCTTGGTAATATTTCACCAAGTGGTGCAAATGTTCTAATTCCTTCAGAGAAACAACCAAATCCTGTTCATCCCTTTTCTCTCTGTCCAAGGTGGCATCTCTGATTTCCATCCTTATGCCGATAAGTTCATATGTCTTGGCATTCTCTGTGTTGATCATTTTTTCCTCCATGGTGATAAGGATGGAGTGATCTAGAGTGATCCTCCTCTTCTTGGTGGTTCTATATATGATATATTTCCTTTCCAATTCATAAGCGATGGCATGTATGTTAGTGACTTCATCCACGGGTTAGGGGATTTGTTGATCTCCCTAGGTGAGCATATTTCCTAGGCTCCCAATGGTATATATTTGTTCAAGACTAGGTTCTTGAACTTCCTCCATGTGTTCCGAAGGTCCGACTTCTATTTGTCACTCATCAAGAAGTTGAGTACCAACTGAAATTGAGGCATTGGGGGTAAGTTTGGTACTTACTTGATAATTGATCATTGGAACGACGATTTCCTGCTATGGAGATTCTTCTTTCTGTTTGCTCGATCCTGGATCTTCCTTTGAACTATCAACTTGGTTCTCTAGTGCATCGGGAAGCTTAGTATCTAAGAGACTTTCGACCTCTTGTTCATTATGTGGAAGGCCCTGAATTTGAGTGTCGAGAGATTGGGAATATGACTTCTCTGGTTTCTTTTCCTCTGTAGTTGGTACAAGAGTCACCAGGGACACCTCCAGACTTTCTTCATCATCATAGATGTTTATCAATTCGTGGAGGGTGTTTGATGCACTTGTTATCCCTAACATTTTTACATTCTATGGCTGAGATGAAACATCCACTGATGATTTGGCCTGTGGTGTTGTAGCTTCAGGGTCTTTTGACCGGGTGATTTCATCAATTTCTATTAGTTCGAGGCCGCTTGAACCTGCTCAGATTTCATCTGGGTTGTTGACAGGGGATCCTGTCGTTCCTATGAGGTCTGGGTCATCTTGCAACTGATAAATCACTCTCTGTTCTTGTTCTATCATGAGGAATCCCCTTGCCTGTGTGTCCTATGTCATAGGGAATCCTCTATCTTGCATCGGGGCCACTAGGGGAACCTTTGTTGGTTATGCTGCTATTATTTATTCCCTAGCTCTGAGGGCCTCCTGAGCTGATTGATCTATGGTATTCTCCTGATCCAGGCTCATGGCTTTGAACCTGGTCATTTTGGGTTCAGCCATCCTTTCCACCACCTCATCCCAGTCTTGGGAATTTTCTGTGAAGACTTCATATTCAAATTTGTCGTGGGCGTACAGCCAGCAGGACAACACTTGCAAGGCATGTTTCAAGACTAGAACCTTTAGATCATTCTTGCAGAATTAGCGTGTTTGGAATCTGAACTCTAATTGGCTCAGCCCTTCTTGTTTGGCTTGAGCGGTGTCCTTCACCAAGTAGAAGCCTACATGGAAACCATAAGGTATGAACGCCCGCTTCTTGTCCTTGACCAGAGTGGTGTTGTAGCCTTGCAGGATGGTCTGGTAGCATATCTCTCCCACTACATGCTAGTCAGGGACATGCACTGGTAGAATATGTGGTTCTCCTGTAGCCCCAAACACCCTGATGTAGTTATCACGCTCGTCCAAGTACCAATGGACTACCTTTGATATCATCTTCTTGGACGCAACTAATAGTCTCAGGCATTCTTTCTTAAAAAGAATTAAATAAATTCGTCCAATGAATTCATCGCAGATGAGATAGTAATAATTTGTGTACCTTTTCTCCCATATGATGCTGAAATATACATGGATCGATATCTATGCAACATGCTAGCTTAGATTCATGCCAATGAAAATGTTTATGGTGCACATGACATCAAGCAAATATGAAGCCATGTAGAAGGTCGATGTCTCTCCTTTCTTCACGTATGAGCCTGTTGTATGTAGGTGCTCAGTTGCTTAGAAATTATGGCTCCCTAGTTGAAGCGACTCCCAGAAATGGTCACTGTGTAAGCTAAGGGCATCCATGCCTTTGAAAATCTGGAGCAGTCCTTCTCCCCATATAATCGGCAGATGAGAGACATCAAGTAGGTGTATGGCTCCCTTAAGTTGGTCGTCTGATACCAGTTAGTGCTCCACTTCACATATTTCTTGTCTTCCATCCACCATGAGGCCATCACCTGACTGGTGCCATGGAACTCGTAGAACTTAACGATGAAATTTGTATTCAACTGCTCCTTAAGGTCTCAAAGTTTGTATTATTTCTGGACCTCTACCGGAGGAACACTTTGACACACCCACCATTGTCATCGTTGATCAAACATTTATGTGTGTCTGTGTGGTCAATGAACCACTTCAGGAGTTTGGCACAGGGAAAGAAAGGGGTTCTACTAGCCACCATATGCAGGTATGCCCATTGTATGTTTCGGAGCACTTTGTCATCGAGCGCTCTAACATCTAGATCACTGTGTGGGATGTATTCTAGGTATTCCTCCTGGCTGATCTTTTTAAAGAGCTCTCCCCAATGTGGGAGTGTCGTCTTGGACCTTATGTTTTCCTCTACATATCCAAAGGTCGGAGGTTGGACAAAAGCCTTCTTCGTTGATCTTTTGATGACAGGTTCTGGTCTCGTCATGTATTCCAATTTTTTTATGACCCTTGGGGAGGATCCTTCACCTACCTCTGGTTCTTTCAGCTTCGGCACCCTCGGAAATTGTCCAGTGGTTGGTTTTCTTGGCGGCATTGTTCCTGAAATAAATAAAAAAACATTCAGAAACTGTGTAAAGAACAAAACCGGATTAAAACATATGAAATCTAATCATGTAAAATATACAGACTTGGATACATACCTATAAAGATTTCTAAACCTAGTTATTAGATACTCACGGGACCTCTGCAGATTTTGAATTACTCATCTCGCTTCTCTGGATGCTCTGAATTTCCTTGTGCGCAAAATGATTCCACTTACCACGGATCAAGAGAATTTAAACCAGGGAAGAACTTACCATGTCACATCAACCATTCAATTCGGGCGATGAGTGTAATTTAAACAAATCTGCCACTGAATCTCTGTAACTGGAATTCATCATGGGTTGATGACAGAGGTGTAGGGGTGATGTGGTCTATCGTTGATTTCAAAAGGTCGTGTTGATTGGTGCATGACGTAGAAACTAATGCGGGATTTGGTATTAATTAGACCATTAAATGCAAAAAATCTAATTGTATCTAACACTAAAACGTCCCATCGTGTTGTTTTCTCAGTGGGTGGATCGGGGATCGGGGATGCGCTATGAATGTTTTCATTGATGTCCCTCACAAAATCTCCGACGCCGATCAATCTCATTGTACAATGCTGTCGTGGGAAAGATGACTTGGAGGTGTGACTTGGACCTAGGGAACCAAGAATGACTCGAGGTAAAACTAGACCGTATGGTTCTCCAATCTGGAAAATAAATGTGGCGTTGAAGACTTGTGACCTAATTCACGCGTATTAATCACATTCGAGACTTTCTTCAAGTTGTGTGTTCTAAAATGAACCTGGGCTCGTCGATGCCGAAAATATATTGGGAGTTGGTGATAGAGGATAAACCTATCACGTGTTTTTCCTCAGATTAGCTTCCTCCAAAAAGTCCCAATGCCAAAAATGCTTCGAGGATCAGGAATTGGGAAAACTCTTTAGCGTGGTCAAAATGTTTGTTGCGATCCTTTTCGGTCTTCCCTAATTTCGATAATCACATCAGGTATTGGCTATCGACGATATCGTTTCTTTCTTTGTTAATGTTTATTTCCCTCGTCTTTTATCGATGCCAAAGATGAATTGACTATTGGCGATATTCTTATGCAAAACTTTGGCGCAAACAAAAAATTCATTTTGCCGATGTCGATGGAGATCGACGCTCAGTGACTGAGTTTTCCTGAGTGGTTCTTTTCCTTCTTTGAATACCTTCCGATGCCGAATCTGAGTGTGTCGGTTGAAGTGCTTTGGATTTTGATTCTTTTTTTAGGCGTTAAGGATTTTTTAAAGTCACGGGGCTTCATAAGTTCAAACATACATGAAATGATAATGAGAGTCATGAAAATAAGCAAAGAAAAACCTTTCTCAAAATGAATTCGAATCAGACGATTCAAAGACCAAGTGGTACCCAAAAAGTGAAAAATTGACAAAGGATTTTTAGGGTGTGTTGAGTGCTCAACAGACTTGAAGCAACGTTTTCTATCATCCCTCGTACCTTGATTATTGGACCTGCAACATCCATGTCAGTGGAGACATTACATTATGGGGAAGGAGAAAGTCATCCACACTGATCACAATCCACTATAGTTCATGCATACCGAACGAAAATTGCAGACTGATATCCATCAGAAGTGGTCCACATACTTACAGCAGTTCCACCTCAACATCAAGTATAAAATAGGAAGTACCAACTGGGTTGCTGATTTCCTCAGCCGACCTCCAGTCATGACACTCACCATGGTGTTAGAATCTTGTGGACATAAGACTTTCAGATTCCCCCACCTCTATGAGACAAACCTTGACTTCTCCACCACCTACCAAATGTTGGGAGAAAACCTAGTGGTCACTAATTTCCATATTTAGGACATGCTATTGTGTCATCTGGGCCATCTCTGTGTTCCATCAAGCAAGAACATGAATATGATTTGGTAATATCACTACAGTTGGGTGGCATGACACTTTGGCATCGAAAAGACAGTGGAAGTGTTGCAAAAAAAATTCTACTAGACAAAACTTCGACAGGATGTTGGCAAGTATATCAGGTCCTCCACCACCTGCGCTATTTCCAAACTGACCACTAAGAATCAGGGCCTGTACACCCCTCTTCCTACTCCTGACAAGCCATGGGAATCTATTTCAATGGACTACATGTTGGGCCTCCCATCCACCAACAGGGCCAATGAATTTGTTTTTGTGGTTGTTGATCGCTTTTCCCAGATGGCGATTTTGTCTGCCTACAAGAAAAACATCACTACACAGGCCACTACCAAGATCTTCTTTGAACACGTCTATTTACACCTTGGGATCCCACAAACCATTGTCTCATATCGAGACAGTTGGTTCCTCATCACATTCTGGTCGAGCCTCTGATAATTGATGGATACCAAGATCATCAAATCCACTTCCTTCCACCCCGAGATAGATGGCCAAACTGAGGTCGTCAATCAAATGATCATACATATCCTACGCATGTACAATTCCAAGCACCCCACACATGGGATGAGATTCTTCCCTATGTCCAACATAGCTACAATCGAGCCCTACATAGCTCAACTGGACACAACCCCTTTCAGGTGGGGTTGGGATTCCAACCATTGGGCCCCATGGATGTTTCACTACCCCTGGCAAAAACCTCAACCAAATCGTCTCCTGCTCCACCAAAAGTTGACAAAGCCACTTGGTTCATTGAGTGGTTCCATCACATCTTCCAATAGGTTTAGGATATTTTACAGAAGTCAAATTCCAAGTACAAGCAATGCCATGATCAACACCAGGTGCCACATAAGTTTCAGGTGGGAAACAAAGTTTGGTTGCACTTGCAGAAAAAACTCCTTAAAGTGTCGCATCAAAAGATTTTCCCACTCCGGTATGGGCCTTACACCATCACCAAGGTTGTGGGTGACAATGATTTTGTGCTCAACATTCCCCCTTTCCTTGTCCTGCACCTAGTCTTCAACATGGCTCTCCTTCAACCATATTTCTGTAATATACCAGATATAAAAAGTATGCATAACAGAAATAAAATGCTAGAAATGGAAGAATAACAGTAATATAACCATCAAAATCTCCACAATAACACAAAAATGATATAAAAACAACAACATAAATAGCACTTTGATTCATAAAGCAATGTTCACGGGCCTCTTTGAGGGGGAAACCTCCAGTCGAGCAGTGCTCTGTTACAATAATCTTCAAGCTAGGGTTTTCATACCCTCGACCCTTATTTATACTAAATATGACTATCAAGAGAAGCATCTAGAGGAAGATCCTTCTAGAAGCAGAAGCTTCTATTAGGTATTCTTACATCTCCCTTATTCTATTTTATTGAAAGGCCTTATTAATATTGACCTTTATTACATCTGAATATATTGATCTACCTATGTGCGGGTTAGGACCCTAACATGTCCGCCCCCTTAAAAGCAGCCTTGTCCTCAAGGCTTGAGATGTGGAAACTGCTGCAGAATGGTAGCTGGTTCCCAAGTGGCATCTGTTGGAGTTGTATCTTTCCACTGGACTAGCACTTCCTTGATGGTTTGTTGATGCAAGTGATGCTCACGTTGGTCGAAAACTACTTCTAGCTGTAGCCAAATGGATCCTTCTTCAACTAACTCGGGAAGGTTGGTTTGAATTTGGCACCTAGTTCCAATCACCTTCTTTAAGAATGAAACATGAAAAACAGGATGTAGCTTAGAATGAATGGGCAGAGGTAACTGATAGGCGACTTGTCCCACACGCTTGAGAATTGTATAAGGACCATAAAATTTAGGCGCTAGCTTCTGACAATTATTGGCCTTCAGGGAAGTTTTCTTGTATGGTTATAGTCACAGAAACACCTGATCCCCTTCTGTAAATTGACGTTCAGAGTGACCTTGATCTGCTTGTTGCTTCATTCGATTCTGTGCCATGAACAAGTTCTCTTTAAGGGTACAAAGAATATCCTTTCGAACCGTAAGTGTTTGGTGAACCGCCTAGACCTTCGAGGTACCTGGTAAGTATGAGAGAACTGAAGGTGGCTTCTGTCCATATACCGCTTCAAAAGGAGTCATGTGTGTAGTTGTATGGTAGGAAGTTTTGTACCACTATTCAGCTAGGGGTAACCATTGAGCCCACGGATTTTTCTTTTCAGAGGAAAAACACCTTAGATATGTTTCCAAACACTTGTTGACAACTTTCGTTTGACCTTCAATCTGGGGATGATAAGCTGTGCTTAGATGCAATTGGGTGCCATGTAGCTTAAACAGTTCTTGCCAAAAGTTGCTTGTGAACGTTGGGTCAAGATCATAAACAATAGAGTGTGGCATGCCATGAAGCTTGAAGACCTGGTCCATGAAAATTTGAGCCACCGTGGATGCAGTAAATGGGTGTTGAAGAGCCCAGAAATGAGCATACTTGGAAAGGCGGTCCACAACCACCATTATGACTAATTTATTTCCCAATTTGGGTAAGCCAGTAATAAAGTCCATAAAGATATCCTTACAAATAGTAGGTGGAATCGGAAGCGGTTGTAGTGTGCCCGGAGATTTGACTGTTTCTCCCTTGTTGCATTGACACACCTCACATTCAGTGACAAAATTACAAATGTCCTATTTAATACCATCCTAGAAAAAAGAACATTTGACCCTGTCATAGGTTTTGGTGAACCCGGAGTGCCCCGC
>SNQJ01S0021480.1:72391-95062 GCA_010110895.2 Picea sitchensis | reverse complement strand
ATCTGGTACAATGAAGGAAAGAGAAAAAAGGGATCCTTCTTCTTCATATTTTCAGGACAGTGCATCCACCACCACATTGTCTTTTCCCTTCTTGTAAATGATCTCATAATCATATCCAAAGAGCTTAGTCACCCATTTTTGTTGCTCTGGTGAGGAAACGCGTTGTGCCAGAAAGTACTTGAGGCTTTGATGGTCTATCTTAATTTGGAAACGTTGCCCCAGGAGATAAGGGCGCCACAGATCAATGACATGCATAATAGACAAAATTTCCTTTTCATAGATGGGTTTGCCCAGATTCCTTTCAGATAGTTGTCTGTTGGTGAAGGTCAAAGGTCGACCCTCTTACATAAGGACAACACTGATTCCTTTCCCTGAGGCATCACATTCCAACACAAAGGTCTTTGTGAAATCAGGAAGGGCCAAAACCGGAGTGGTGCACATGGTCGTCTTCAAGGTTTCAAAAGCTTGAGTAGCAGCTGGAGTCCAAGTGAAAGAGTTATTTTTTAGGAGAGCCATGAGAGGTGCTGCAATCTTGCCATAATTCTTAACAAACTTGCAATAATACCCTGTTAAGCCCAGAAATCCACGCAAGCTTTTGAGAGTCTTTGGGTGTGCCCAGAATTGCATAGTTTCAATCTTTTTCGGATCCACCCTGACGCCATCCTTGCCAACCAGATGACCCAAGTATTCTACTTCTGAGGCACCAAAACTACATTTAAACTATTTCAGGAAAATTTGGTGCCGAGAGAGTAGATGGAGAACTCGATCCACATGAGTAAGATGGTTTGTCCAGGTTTTGCTATAGATTAGGATATCATCAAATAAAACTAATACAAAATGATGAAGAAAAGTACGGAAGACATGATTCATGAGGCTTTGGAAGGTGGAGGGGGCATTACACAAGCCAAAGGGCATGAGCAAAAACTCATAGTGGCCCTCATGAGTTTGAAAGGCTGTCTTGGGAATGTCTGCCTCCTTCATATGTATCTAGTGATAGCCTGAGAAAAGATCAAGTTTAGTAAAGAATTGGGCAACACTCAATTCATCCAGGAGGTCATCAATGACAAGAATGGGAAATTTGTCTTTAATGGTCAGTTTGTTGAGGGCACGGAAGTCAGGACACATTCTCCAAGAACCTTCTTTCTTCAGGACCATGACTACAGGAGAATAGTAAGGGCTCGTACTAGGGTGGATAATGCATGCAATAAGGAGTTCCTAGACCATTTTCTCAATTTCATTTTTTTGTGAAAAGGGGTGGTGATACAGACAGATATTGGGAGGAAGGCTTCTGGGTACAAGGGGAATGGAATGGTCATGAACACCATGGGAAGGAGAGAGTCCTTGGGGAGTGGAAAATACCATTTGGTGTTTAGAAAGGAGGTTTTGGAGGTCTTCTGGCACTGGGGGTGTCTCTGTTGCTTGTATGGCATGGAGTTGCGCAATGACACCAGAATGTCCTTTTTTGAGCAGTTTTTCCTTGCAATGGGAACTAATGACCTCAGGTGAACCAACAGTGATGCCTTGGAATTTATATTGGTGGCCTTCCTGGTCGAATTTCATGGTTAATGCCTTAAAATCCATGAGAATGGGACCCAAAGTCCTTAGCCACTCTGCACCCAACACAATGTCACAACCGCCCATGTCGATAGCAAACATATGGGATTTTAGGTGGTAGTCACCGATTTGGAGATGCACAATTTCATAACGCCCTCCACATTTCCTGGAACCACCATTGGCAATCATGATTTGGAAATTGTTGACGGCATGGATGTAGAAATGAGTTTCTTGGTCAATGCGGCGATGAATAAAATTATGGGTGCTTCCACTGTCAACCAGAATGATGACCTTCCGATGCTTGATGTAACTGATTAACTTGAGGGTTTGGGGGGTGGAGAAGCTAGTGAGAGAATTGAGGGAAATGATCGGTTACACTTCGGGAGGGTCTGAGGGAGGGGTTATGTCAGTAATTTCAGGTGACTCAGGCACAAGGGGAGTTTCAACATCCTCTTCTGAAATATCCTCAGAGATGGCCATAAAAATATTTTGTTCCTTACACTTTTGGCCCGGGAAATATTTGTCATCATAATTATAACAAAGGCCTTTGAGTTGGCATTCATCCATTTCAGCCCTAATCAATTTTTGGATCTTTAATGGGGCAGAGGGAGTAGTGGGATTTACAGGTTTAGGGCAAGGGATAAAGGAGGGTTTATGGTTTTGAGAGGATACAACATGTTGTGCTTCTTTAGCTCTTTTAGTAGCCTCCACCCAACTCGAAGGTCGAGCCATGAGGACATGGGCCCGAATATCCTCCTTGAGGCCACTGATAAAACACTCTCGAAAGAAAGCATCAATCATGCCCTCTTTTCGAAAACCCAGGTGCTCAAAGGCAGCTATGAAGTCTTCTAATGTTCCTGATTGTTTCAAATTTGTCAAATGGCCCAAATGGTTGGTGTCAATGTCAAAGCATTCATAAAGCTCAGTCACAAATTGGGTCCAAGAAATATACCCTTGATGGGAAGTTTTTCTCCATTGCCACCATTGCCAACGTTCTTGATCTAGATGGAGAACACCATACCAGAGTTTGGCCAAGTCATCTGTAATGCCATATAAAGAGAAATAATGTTCCATTTGGGTGACCCAACCAGTGGGGTCTGATCCATCAAATTTGGTCACATCCACTCGTGGAAGGTGTAGGTCACGTTGAAAGTGATGGGGCTGAAAGGTATGGGAATGGGAGGAATGTTCACCTTCAGTCTTTGGAGGTGCATTAGAGAAAGGATCATCTGTAGGGATCTTCAGTTTGGTGTAGAGTGATGCAAAGACACATTCAATATGGGTGGTCAGTTCTTGTTTGACTTCCTCCATTGAGGACTGCATGGTTGTATTTATGGTTGTATTGATGGATGAATCGATGGAGGCAACAATAGCACTGATTTGTTTCACTTCTTTTTGGGTCTTGAGGAAACCAGATTGTAAGGTGTTGAAGCGAGCTTCCAGGTCTTGGCTACGGGTATGGGCCATGAGGATAGGTGAACTAAAAAGGAGCGGGCAGGGTAAAAAAAATTTCCAAAAAATAATATGGATGAATGTGATAAGGGCAAAGAGATGAATCCAATGGAATAGGTCTCAAATAATGGTGAAAAAAATTCCATAATTTTTTTTTTTTTTTGAACACCTGTGGAGTTATACTTCGGTCTGAAGAATACTGCAGCGATGAAATCCTCAAATGATTAACTAGAAATAAATGTGTATTTACTTGGAAACCTGAACACATTTGCACGACAATAGATCTTGTCTGTTTTAATTTGTTTATGTTTCTGTCCCCCAAAGGTTAGGTATTCAAGGGTTCTACAGACAAGGATTTTCCCTATGCTATAGCTCTCTGATATACATGCGGGGTCCAACATTAGTACTCGGCCCAATATCTCAGGGCACTAACTAAGGAGGATAGACCGTACCCTTAGCCGTACTACTCGACTACCCAGGTACTAGAGAGTATCTTCCTGAGTGTTGTTCTCGGTGGCACTATAGCAGTCAGGTGGACAATCAGTTTATCTAAAGAGGGCTTCAAGAAATCTAGGCCGATCCGTACATAGGTGTTGTCTAATGCACTACCAATCAAAGGGGTACCAATAGGGGTTGCAAGGGTGGCCAACAGATGTGTTCTTAAGAACCACTTGTATTTCTTGCATGTATGAATCCCTCAACTGCAGGTTTATACATGTAACGACAGATCTCTGTGGCTTAAAGACGTTGTAATATGTCTCTACCCTGAAAAAAAAATTCCCACAATTTTTGCCAAGGAAAGTGCTCTGATACCACTTGTACTATACCAGATAGAAAAAGTATGCAGAACAGAAATAAAATGCTAGAAATGGTAGAATAACATTAATATAACCAGTAAAATATCCACAATAACACATAAATGATATAAGAACAACAATAGAAATATAACTTTGATTCATAAAGAAATGTTCATGGGCCTCTTCGAGGGGGCAACCTTGAGTCGAGCAGTGCTCTGTTACAATAATCTTCAAGCTAGGGTTTTCATACCCTCGACCCTTATTTATACTAAATATGGCTATCAAGAGAAGCATCTAGAGGAAGATCCTTCTAGAAGAGGAAGCTTCTATTAGGTTTTCTTACATCTGCCTTATTCTATTTTATTGAAAGGCCTTATTAATATTGACCTTTATTACATCTGAATATATTGATCTACCTATGTGCGGGTTAGGACCCTAACAATTTCCCACCATTATTGGACACCTCAGAGATAGAAGAGAAGTTGACACCAATAGATCTCAACCCTGACTGCATGAAACAAGCATCCAGTGATCAGATTGTGGACACACAAATCAAGGGAACCCAAAAGAAAATGATCCAACTTTATCGAGTTTTCAAAGTAGGGCAGCTCCTGCACCAAGGCAAGTGGCTCACCCTAGGCCAAATTCAATAGAAATTTCCTCATATGATGGGGGAACTCAATGCAATGGAGACCATTGCTTCCTAAGGGGTGAGGATTGATCCAGATGGATGTCAGTGGACTCCCACCTATTCCAACTAGTTTTTTTTGGTAGTTTTCCAGTTTGGCAGTTATTTTCCTAGTTTTAGGGTCCCTGACTTGCGGGGCCATTTTGAGGCCCTAAACAACAATTTTAGGGCTCACCACAATCATAAATGACTCCAGATAGACCTTTCTAACGGGATATCATGTGCCTTAAACATAGATCATGTGAAAAAGTTATGATCCCAGGAAGTTGATGTACTAACTTACCCAAACGGGGCCCACGTGACTTTTGGTGCTTCATCTCCTAGGGTTAGGGTTTTGGATGTCTAGCATTTTTGACATTCATGTTTATTGTAAAAATGAATTAAAATCCTCATTGTAATCATCTTCTTGCGAATGAGCATAACCGTCACATCTCTTCTCAAAGATAAGTTGCCACCATTCCAACAAGCTTGTTTTCCACTGTATTTTATAGTTTCGGCTTATTTCCTTATTGAATAGAAAACAAGTTTTACTATATCTTTGTTATTCCATGTTAAGAATCTTTTAAAAATATTTATTCATTTCATTCTGCTCATAAAATTTGGATCATAACTTTCGGTCGAGAGTGGTGATATTTCGCCCAAAGAGTCACCAATTAACGAAGATATTTTTCTGATTGCATCTTCAGACCCCTGGTATGGAGATATACTCGTGTATCTTCAGACTTTGAAGTGCCCTGCATCTGCTTCTCACAATGAGTGTTGTTGAATATGACATCGAGAGAATAACTATCTCATCCTCGATGACACTTTGTATCGTCGAGGGTTGGATTGCACTCTTCGATGATATCTTAATCACTAAGAAGAAGAGCTTGTTTTAAATGAGTGTCACACCAGAGCATGTGGTGGTCATCTGTCTAGGCTAGAAACAACCCAAAATATTCTTCGCACCATATATTTTTGGCCCTCATTAATCAAATATTATGTTGAGGCGGTAAAGAAGTGTCACCCGTGCCAGATATTGTCGAAATATGCGGGCACACCCAGCTCCTATGTTCCTGGTTATTATTGTCGACCCTTTCACCAAGTGGGGGATTAATTTCACTACATGTCACCTGACTTCTACCAGGGGGCATCTCTATATCATTGTAGCAGTAGACTACTTTACTAAGTGGGTCGAAGATATGCTGACATTAAACAATGAAGGGGAAACTACTACAGTTTTTGTTTTCAACCAGATAGTAGCTCGGTTGGATATCCTAAAGGATATTTTCACTGACCATGGCAGTCACTTCCAGAACAAAATGATGTCCAAATCAAATTCAAAGTTTTGGTTTAAAAAAAAAACATTCGTCACCATATTACCCATAAGAGAATGGTCTGGTAGAAGCTGTGAATAAGTCTCTCAAGACTATTCTTTAGCAAACGATTAATTCATCCAAGTTAAATTGGCATTTGATGTTATATTCGATGTTTTGGGCTTATCGAACTTTTGTAAAGAATGCTACTGGTTTTTCACCTTTTCAACTTGTTTATGGGCTAGAGGCAGTCTTTCCCATTGAATGTCAAATCCCTTATATCAAGTTGGTAGTGGAACTACTAGCCGACACTACACTACTTGAGGATTGTATTTTATATCTCGAGGAGGTCGATGAGCAACGTAGAGATGCGGCCTTGGCTAACGAGGCTCATAAACAACACATCAAGTGTCAATATGATCGGTCCATCCACCCTCGGATTTTATCTGAAGGAGATCTTGTCCTGGTCTATGACCAAGACAAAGATCCCTTGGGGGTAGGAAAGTTCAAACCCATGTGGTTCAGACCTTTCATTGTGAAAGAAGTCTTAAAAAATGGTTCTTACCGTCTGGTTGATTTCGAGGGTAATGCCTTGGCGGAGCCTAGAAATGAGCTCTACCTTAAGAAGTATTACACTTAGGTCAGTCACCTGAACATGACTTCTTGTATATATGTATAGTTTGTTATACATTTTTGTCTTCTTTTTTTATGGACGTGTAGTCATTTATGTTTTCTTTTTCACCATGGCAGATGTCAAGTGAATCTGAAGTCTATGTTGGGTTCGCAGACGACACTAGATGACACACTCGGAGGCTTGCTTCTGTAGATTTGGTGATTTTTACACCTGGTGGTCATTTTCTATCTTTTGCAGGCATTTGTCTAGGCAAAGCACCCAACCATTTGTATTTATCGCCTTTGGATTTATTTATATGCTCAACTGGTCATGTCCTAGTTAAATGGGGTATATTGCATTTACGATCCCACTCTTCACCAATTATTCCTTAGGGTAGATCTCTTAGAATGATATTTTTATTATATTACTTATATTCATGTTCCTAGGAGATCTAACCAACTAACTGATAAACACACACATACACATGTAAATACATTTGTCAAAAAATGTCATCCATAAGACATAACTATGCATATATATCCAAAAAACATAGTGTCATGAGTACAAAGTGGGCATTAAAGCCTTAAAAATAGTTGGTATACATCGTTGGGCTTAATCCCTCAAATACATAATAAAAAAAGTTCCCTCGGCACATATATGGTCCAATACTATCTAAGGTATAGGCCTATTGACCATGTTGTAGTGAACCACGACATTCAGAAGATGCCAAAATAACTATACCCAAGTCCTCGACACCCCCACTACATGTGGTTGCATAGCCGAGGGAAGATCCTCGACCTATGCCATGGATATTTCACGAGTGAGAGCTGTGAGGTTTCTCTCTACTCACCGCAACACTCTCTCAGCCTCTCCGGCTGGGGGTCCTCCTACAATTGTTGGTCCTCCTTCTTTTGTTGGTTAGGACTTTGGTCAAGGATGACGCCTGGTCCTGGCGAGGTATGTTGGTCGAATAGGTCCCACATATGTATATAACAGTTCTTAAAGTTAGTACTCTGGCATTAACATAAGAAGGATAATATGTAAAAAATTAATAAACTTTAAAAATGTGTTAAATGTCTTGTTGCACTCCTCGTCAGGGGCCACATGCATGTTGGGATCTCTCAGGAAACTAATTCCTGCATAGGGATAGTCCTCTATGAATGGAATCTGACGGGACCACCGATCAAAGAATTTGTCATCAAATGCCTCATGGGTTCTTCCTCCACCCTGCCTAGGCAACCAAACTGCCCACTTGCACAATTCTGAAAAGGAGACAATATGTCCCTGTACTATCTCCCTCAGGCTAATACTAGTCACTCTCAAAGAAGAATAAAGAACATAAAACTGTGCCAAAATCGAAGTTCTTGTTTGTCCTCCTATGACAGTCTGTAATCCTTTTCTTCATTCATGTCAGCATGGTGGTACTCTAGTAAAAAATGGTATCCTCTAAACACTAAGATGCACAATGCATCTGTGCACGAGAAGCCTGATGGAGTGTTGTGGATCCTATGATCTTCTCGATCATAAATAGTACAATGCGAAGGTGGAGGTTGGTGATCTTGTGAATCAACACCTGAGAACCTACTTTCTTGGTACCATCCTCACAATGCATCCTGATGTAATCCTCAATGTTATACGACCTTTGAGCAAAGGTCCTCAGATTGATCGATTCCCATCTCCTAGATAGGTCGGTCAAGAACTAAATATCCTCTATGGTTGGGGTTAGTGATTGACCCTCTATCATAAATTCCTCTGCATCAGGGTGCTAATACTCTACCAAAGCATTGAGCAACCTCGGTTGTGCCCTCATGAATGGACACTGGAAGAATTTCCACATACCACATTATTTTAGCATAGCAATGGCCCCAGGATCCTCCTCGACCAATAAATCAAGTTTATCGTGTTCCCTTTCTATCTAGTGCACATATATCCTACCACACAAAAAATTCGAGAGGTTTTAGACTTTGATTATTTCTTTTTGAGCATTAAAAAGGGCATATGCAGGTTTCCTTTAAGACAATCATGTATGTATGCAGGCTGAGCATTAATCTTCCTGCATACATATGAAGGTTGAGCATGGACAACCTATGTACACACAGATGCTACCCTTTTACAAGGGTGTGTGTCTCCCAAACATAAAATTAAACATACAAAATGGATTAAAATGAGGGATGGGCTGATTTGTACTTACTTGGTCCAAGTGTGAGGGTTTTCCGTACACCATAGCTCCTTTAATTCACGTTTTGAGGAAGAGGGTTTTTGACCTTTTTGGTTATTTTCTGAATTTCAATGATAAAAATGAGATGTCTTCCTCTATTTATAGACGTTTTTGGCCCCTTTTTCCTTGATTTGGTCCCCTTTTCCTCCTACCTTGACTTGGTGGCTACTTGAGTTCTCTTTTGAGTTATCTTTAGGTCGTTTTGATGAACTTGTCCTTTTAGTTTGGTGATTTTATTGAGATGGGTTACACCTATATCATCCCATGGTAAAATTCATTTTTTCAACTTTTTCATATAGGTTAGGTTTTCACTCCACGCATTCTGCATATTGTTGAATTTTCCACTTTTCCATAATATTGATCCCACCGAAGTGAGACACAGAACCTTCTTAGCTTCTTTAGAAGTGTCGTAATTGGGTTGTAGAGCCTACCTCTACATGGATGCCCTAGGTAGATCCTTTGTTGCATTTTTGCATCCATGATGTGATTTTTATTCTTAGGCTTGGGAGTCCTTGTTAGTCCCGCCATGATTATGTATTGAAGCCTCATTCTTCTTTCTAGCCATCATTCTTGGCCTTACCCACGAGACTCCTTAATGAGCATGGTTTGTTGTCTTTCAAGCTCACTTAAATTTTGAAAGAAACATCCAAAAAGAATTTATTTATTATTTTTGATATCGTATGGATTACTTGAGAAAAGAAACCCCCCTAGAGTCTTCTTTAAGCCCTTTTTAGACTCTTAAAAAATGAAAATATTACCGAGCGATCTTGTTTCCCTTCACGCTCGCCAAAATCAAATTTCAAGGCACATCTGTCCTGTAGTAGTTTACCCCTTTTTGGTTCTGGATGACTAATTTTACAAATAAAGGTATGCCCTAGGAAATTTGGTTTGCTAGGAGAGTATTCTCAGGCGTAAGTTTAACCCTTTTTCGAGCTTGAGGGACTAAATTTTTGAAAAAGGAACATTCTCCTTGGTTTTGGTTTATCTCTTTTTCGAGCCTTGGAGATTACTTAGGAAAAAGGAACCCCCTCAGAGTCCATAGTTAAGCTCTTTTCAGACTCCCTAAATATGAAAATATTTTCGAGTGATCTTGTTCCTTTCACACTCGTTAATTTTTCCAGAAAGAACATCTATTTGGCATAACTTTAACCCTTTTTCTAGCCAATAGATTATCAAGGAAAAAGGTATGCCTCGGGAGACTTGTCTCGCCGGGAGAGTTCTCCTAAGTTATATTTTATACTTTTTCGGGCTAAGGATACTAAACTTAGAAAAAGGATGTGAGTCCATAGTTAAGCTTCTTTTAGACTCATTAAAATTGAAAAGATCATCGAGTGATCTTATCTCAATCACACTCGTTAAAATGGTTTTGAAGAGACGCCTTTCGGTGCAAGTTTAACCATTTTTTGAACCAATTGTCCTAGTTGTGAAAAAGGAACTCCCTGGAGACTTCTTTAACATTTTTTCAGACTCTCTAAACGTGAAAAAACCACTGAGCTTACCTTCTCTAGGCTCGTAAAAAATTTCATGGAAGGAGTCTTGTTGTCTCATGCTTCATCACATTGCATCTCTCATCCTTGGGTCTTTGGCCTAATGTCGACTCCATGTTTCTCTCAACTAAACCTTTAAAGAATTCCTTATATGCAAGCCTTGCAACACTTTTTTGTCCTTGTGATCTGACACCCTGACCCATGGAGGAATTTTCCGCAAGTGTCATTTTCTTGGAAATGTCTCATTTCCATGAGCATTAGTATGTTCCATGTACTTGGAACCAATTTTCTTTCCCAGGAGACTCGTTCCTCCTTTGTAACATAGCATTCTTTTATTCCTTTTCAAGATCATTAAAAATTTGAAAAAGACAAAAAAAAAAAAATTCCAAAAAGAGGGGACGGGATATAATTTCTCTTTTATTCAGAAGCAAGATAGTCTCCCTTGGACAAAGCACATCCTTCCATTTATTCACCAATAATTGGGATTTAGTATGAACTTGGGAAGTTGTTATTTATACATAGAGATTTTTACTCCTTTGTTTGGTTACTCTCCCAAACATATGGAGAGTTTGTGGTACCTCATGTATCACAGACTTATGTCACTATTACACTGCCTGAGTCACATCATCATGTATCATAGACTTATGTCATTATTACACTGCCCGAGTCTCATAATTTTTCATTCTTTTGTCCAAGGGAATTTCTATCCAGCTTGAGTTGGCCATTCTATAGTTCGTCTCTTGAATTTCATGAGTCAGCCATCCCGAGAGTCCAGTCAAGTCCAAATTCAAAATCGATGAAGTTTTGTGCCTAATAATCGATATCCTCCAGTATTTCCCTGAAGGAATGTTGAAGACCTCATATTAGTGAGTCTTACACTCCTATTGTACTTGTACTTGATCTGTTCAAGATCTTGAAATTTTTGCTCGAGCTATAAAGTCCTCAACTCCAGCTACATGCGTCACTAGCTTCTTGAAGATGCATATTGCACTTGTATATCTTCAAATTATTTTGAGATGTAGATCTGCTATGTATTTCTTGGGGATACACTTTATAGACATTTATATGACATGGATCTGCAGTGTACTTGATTGGAAGCCACGATTAGTTCATCACATGCATGGGTATGCCCTTCTTAGAGATATTATTATTGTTTTGCAGATGGCGCACTCCAAAACTATGGTCCCGGGCTCACTCGAATTCGTTCCTTCCCACTGGTAAAGATATTGTAATATATTTTGGTCGTCAGTTTCCCTCTCTTGTCGTTTTAAGTTTAGATAGTTTTGGGATATATTAGGATTAGGACTGTCTTTTAAGGGAAGTCAATTATTTTCTTGTACTTTGACCCAATATAGTAATAGGGGGATTTTCCCTGCTAGCACCAAGCGACAAGAAAAAATGTGTAATGGAAAGACAAAGAAGGACAATGGGAGGTGGTGTGACTTCCAGAAAATCCCTTGGCACAACACTGATGAATTTCACTCGAAACAGTCATTGGTGGCTGAGCTCAAAGAAACATAGTTGAGCCCTAACTCAGACTACGACTTAGACACTAATAAAAGGATATAAATAATTGATGTAGAACCCGCTGCTACTGTCGTGACTACAAAAATCCAAATAGAAGAACCAGAGGATCCAGAGAAGGGGAAGCACCTCTTCCATTCATAGATTTGGGTGAAGGGGACCCCACTCCATTTAATTGTTGATAGAAGAAACTGGAAGAACCTCATATCAACAGAGGTCATCAAACAGTTGGATTTGTCAACAACACTACACCCCCAACCATACAACATCGGATGGCTCCGCCAAGGATGATATCTTTGTGTTATCCAACTATGTCACCTGTCATATGGCATCAAGTCCTTCAAGGATGAGGTACTATGTGATGTTTCCCCATTGGAAGTATGTTATGTTCTGTTAGGACAGACATATATGTGGAGGAATCATGTTTTTTATGAGTCTCGACCCCGTAGCATCATTTTTACTCTGGGGGTCATCTTTACAAAATAGTAGAGGTAGTTCTAACTATTGTCTCGCCAAAACAATGTCGCAAAGTAATATCTGATACTGCAAATTTTATCCTCTTCATGTATCCTCATCCCAAGACCTTTATTTCATGTATAAGAAGATCGATAATATTGTAGAAGAGCACAAAAACATTCTTGCTTCACCTACGAGGGTGCCTCCACACTACCCAGTGAAGTAAGGTTATAACATAATCCCTCATACTCTTCATGCTGCATATTCACCATCAAAGTCCTCCCACACTCATTTAGATCATGTAGATATATTGTTTGAATGGATCCAACCCCTCTAGCAATAGGTTTGTGACAACCTTCAACAAGATGAGCATGATAGCTTCTTCGACAAGGCAAGCAAGTCACCAAGGTTCAGATTCAACAAAATGTCCCCCATCTCCCATGGAAACTTTATGCAATGGGGACCATTTCTTCCTAAGGGGGAGGATTGATCCATATGGATATCGGTGTCCACACACCTATTCCACTGGATCAAAATAGAGTTTTCCATTTTGGAAGGTTTTTTTTAAGTTTTTCGAGTCCCAAACTTCCAAGGTCGTTTTGAGGCCTTAAACGAAGTTTTTTTTTTACTTTTTGGGGTCGAGGGTTGTCAGTAGCATACCTTGACTTTAAAAAATACTTTCACTTCTTGGATAGACCTTTCTGACAAGTTATCGAATTCCCAAAACAAAAATCGCATGCAAATTTTATGCCCCCGGGAAATTGACATATCAACTACCCCATGGGGGCCTGCAAATATTTTGGCGTTTCATCTTTCAAGGTTAGGGTTTTCGATTTTATTTATGTTAAAAAGGCCTATAGATCCTCATTGTAATCATCATCATCTGCTTGTGAATGAGCGTATCCATCACATCTCTTCTCAGATATAAGTTGCCACCATTCTAGTGAGTCTTTCACTCTGTATTTTTATAGTCTATGTACATTTATTTCATTAACATAAATCATGTATTAATGTATTTCTCTGTTTCTAGCAATATTTATGTGTATTTCATTGTAATATATCTTCTTTCACTTCATTCTAAAAAATAATATGGATCAAAAAATTGACCTCTATAAGTTTGAAGCTTGGCCCCTTTTGACTTTGGAATCTCCTTCGTAAACATTTTGAATTTTGTCCCACATTTCCTTTGTAGAGTCAGAATGCATAACCTTGACATACATTGAATCAGCCAGGCCACTCAAAATAACATTCATAGCCTTCAAATTGTTTTTAAAAAAATTCTTTTCATCTTTATTTGTTGGAGGGAGTGGCATGCGCCTTGTATCCATCTACTACTCATTTACAAACATCAAATCCATGTGCCTGCAAAAACATTTTCATCCTTCTATTCTAAAAGGCATAATTTTGACCATCAAACATTGGTGTTCCATTCTTAGTGAAATACACGATCTAACTTCCAGTGGCTACACTAATTCTGAAGGACCTACTCTTATATGAATTGTTGGAATACTTAGAGGGGGGGTGAATCAGTATTATGCATGTTTTACCACTTTTTACCAGAATATGTAAACATTAATTTATCAATAGTTTATCAGATATGATTGCATTCAATATATTATGAACAATTCCATTCAGAAACACATAACCATATATACATAGTACATAATAATTTTACATGGAAACCAAAATGGGAGAAAACCATGGAATGCTTTCTTATATATCAGAAGATTACATTCATAAGAAGAACCAACTTCTAAAATTCTTTAGCACCAACTGGAAGGAGGCATCAACCCCATGTTTATAGGATCCAACTTGAAGGAAGCTATAACTCCCAAGATTTTCCAGCTCCAACTGGAAGGAGGCTCCAACCCTCTGATTTACAGACTCCAACTTGAAGGAAGGTACGACTCCCTTTCATTTCCCCTTCATACCTCCCTGAAATATAAATGGAGACTCAACTTGTCACTGAAACTGTCACTAATAATCAACCGTTCACTGCCACTAATAATCAACTTGTCATTGTAACTGTGACTGATAATCAAACTTTCACTATAACTATCACTAATACTGATCTAAAAATCCTTAGATGTACAATTAATTCTTATATACACATAAACATCCGATCAGATTCGATAAATAAAGATCACTTGACTATTTGCAAAATATCATGTCAATGTCTTACTTATCCATAAAATTCATTAATACAGATGAATAACTTGAAATGTAAATGAGATGACACAACAAAAAGAAAAAGAACTCAAATTACATATATAAATGACATACATCACTGCATCTTTAAAGTCGCTTTTAGTAGCATGATTGTTCTCCATCATCTCAAATACCAAATTACATTACAATATGGACTTATAAAAAGACAATTTATTGAAATCTCTTTAATTTCTCTTCTCAAATGTAGAAAAGGAGTTTACCATTGAAGTCATTGTGAAATTATGATAAATTTGAGTATAAAGTTGACCAAATTATGAACAGGGGCTAAAAAATCCCTTTTTACACATATAACGAGACTATGGGTCTCATACATGACAAAAATGAGATAATAATTTTATAAATGACCTATGATAAAAAAAAACATACGTCATATTCGTAATCCTTTTGAAAAAATGAATCCAACGAATATAACCTTTCCTAGGTGTGGACAATATACCTTATGGCATGCTTTTCCATGCAACATATAAACTTGGCATGCACTTCTATGCAGTGCATACTGTACTACAACTCAATATCAGTGGCTTCATAGGAATCAATGCACATTGGAATGTGTGTCTCGAGATGTTTGTGGAATGTTGGGATCCATGCCCATTAAATAGGCTCGGTACTCTAACCACCATCCACAATTTATTGTAACTTAATACAAAAAATAATGGAACCTTGTAACATCCGGGTTTGTTTGCCTAGTGGTTAAGGTATTGGCTATATTATAGGATGTCGAGGGTTCTATTCCCTAAGACCTTGGGATATCTGTTGGATTTTTTATTGCATATTATAGCCATATGTTATAACCAATATATAACTTACTTATGGAATATCCATTGGTTATTTATGGCATATAACCATATATATGTTGGTAAAAGGTTATCCCCTCCACATAATATAGTATGGGTCATGTACATAACATAAATACTAGCGGGTGGGGATAGTCCTCGACCCCTTTTCCTTGTCGAATGAACCTTTAACAAGGTTTACATAAATATTACATCATATAGTTGTTAAGAACTATTGCACAACGCATTGGTTGTGGGGGATATGTTAATACTTTGTAGGTTATGGAGGACACAATTTTGACCCCCATTGACTACATAAATTTTACACAACATTAACCATTATTGGCCAATGGGAGGTCTCCATGTGGTGGCCTCTCATTGGCTCGTCCTTTCCACTTGTCACCATAGAAGTGCTCCACTTGTCAACCTGTAACTGGGCCACCTAGATATACGATCTTCCTACTCAGCCGCCAATATCTATTTTCCACATGTCACCTCTTTTGTTCATGTACTTTGACCTTTGACCTGGTTGACTGGAACTTTGACTTCTTATAACTTTTTCATACAAACTTAGTTTGAGGCACCATTTGTATCGTTGGAAAGACAATGATGAGCTCTACACAATGACATTGTATTATCAATCATTTGAGATGGTCAAATTTTGATCTTTTCTGGATCCCCTGGGACCTTTGTGAGCATTCCAGACCCTTATGGACCTCTGTGAATGTTCCTTAGATCCTCTTGAATCACACCTCCCCACTGGAGGACTTTTGGACCTCAAAAAGTATGGATTATTCATAAATGAAGTGAGACTGATTTCCCCTCACTTGTCCAGTATCATTCATCCTTCTTTCTTGGATAACAAGCACCTAACTCATCTGAACCATAATGAATATTGAAACAATATTGCTAACCAAGTTAACAATTCCCTTAAATTCACAAACTATGCCCTTCATTGTTGCAGTATCCAAACATACTCCACTGATTAGTAATAAACTGAACAACAAAAATGAATATATAAATGCGAAAGACAATGAACCATCAACATATATTCCCTTCTTAATAGGAACAACATCAACCAAAGGACATGTTCTACTTTCAACCGTAGGCTGTAAACCTAGATCTTGGATACTAAAATTAGCTAGAATGTGCCTTGTAGTGACAAATGTCAAATTCATCTTCATCTGATGAGTTCTTACAATAAACTCAATCCCATCCTTGAAAATATGATACTTGTTCCATTCCCTATTTAAAATGGCCTTCCTGTTGTACAAGTATGGACTTCCCAAAACCATTCCACAAATGTCAAGTGGAACCACATATAAATCTACCTCATCAATGAAACTGGATGTGATCACAAACCATAACGTGCATTGCTTAGTTAAATGTACCTGGTCATTATCACAAATCCATCCCAAAGGATACAGTCTTAGATCAGTCCTATTTTCCAATCCCAAATTCTAAAAAACTTGCTTTGAAATAAGATTCACTTGTGATCCACTATCAACAAGTGTATCAATATTAGTGTTCTTTGAAATAAATCATAAGTGGAACAATTCTTTTCTTTTCCTTCCACCATGAATTACTTTATACTTTGCAGAAGAAGTATGTGAACTGAAACTTGCAAAAAAATATTTACCTTTGATTCTGTTACACATCAAAATTACTCACTTCGATAGTGTCGCAAGTGTCGTCATTACAAGTGTCGCAAGTGTCTCATTTTTCTCACAAGTGTCGCAAGTGTCAAGGAAAGTATACTACCATGATGCCTATGTCATACTTATAACGACATCAAAAAGACACTTGAAACACCTCAAACACTTGATTTGGAAGAGGAGGAATGGTTAACTGGGCTTATGAACCTCTTGCCATATGAAAGAACCCAAAAAACTGAGTTTTTGGAGGAGAGCGCTCCCTTATACCTCTCTCAGGAGTGCTTGCGCCCCCCTATACACTATATGGGAGCATTATAACACTACCTCTGCCCTTTTGGAGGAGCGCTACTATTTTTGGGAGTGTTGGCACCCCCTAAACCTTGCTAGGGAGTGCTATAACGCTCTGATGGCCCTTTTGAGGGAGCGTTGCCTATTCTAGGTAGCATTTCGTTTGTTGAGATGAATGGGGGAAAGATCTTTTCAATATTGGAAGGCAATTGGATTCGAACCCCTAGTCCATCCATGATCTTAGGGAAGATCCCTAACTCAAGGAGGAAAATCCTCAACTCACCCCAAAGATATCTCAAGTTGTTGAGCCTCTCCAAGGCTATATAAGCAAGCTTTCTCATGGTGAAAGGGGGATCTGGATGAAGAATGATACCAAACTTATGATCTCATAAGTGATATTTGGAGAAGGGATGAGAATAATAAAACCTATGATCTCATAGGGAACACACAGTGAAGTGGAGGCTAATCAGCGAAGCTATCGTCATTCCGATCGTGGAGCTTTTGAGCAAGGGTTAGGCAAGGAGAACTTGACGAAACTGCTACATTCCATCTATGGTTGTATGTAATGTTTTGTCCTCATTAATGTAATATGCTTAGCCTGTTTCTCTCTAATTTGTGTTTGACATTACATGAATTTGTCTCTAAGTAGATAGGTCTACTTCGAACTAATCTCGATAGAATAGGAAGTGGTTGTACTTTGTTTTTCTATAGGGCTTATCGAGGAGCTCAAGATTGGAGTTCAACTCGGAGCGTGCAGGGACAAAGACTGGTAAAAGGTATGTCTTTCCTCCTTCCTCTTCATGCATTAGTTTATGTAGACCTAAAAGGAAGTTAGTGACCATGATAAGCACTTTCTGTCTTAGATTTAAGAGTCTAGCTCTTTGAGGAGATCTACCTGTCCGCAGAAATATTTTCCTTCAACAGAAACTGGCGACTCCACTGGGGACAAATCAAAACTTTTCAGTTTTGGTCTTCCTCATAGACCTTGTCTTACCCTTTGTTGTTTTCAGACCTTGTTCACCCAATATGTTTGATTTCATACATTGATTGACTCCTTACCCCATCACATGCATCTTGATTGACAAAATTTGACTAAAATTTTGGGTTTTGGGGCAATTTTTTGAATTTTTGAAGCTTGGTGCCCCTGTGCCTATGTTAGCACAATGCCAACACTCCCCAAAACTCTCAAACAGAGCTTTATAATGCTTTGGTTTCCCTTACACCAGAGCGCCAGCCTTTTTTTTGCAAAATTACCTTCCAGAATTGTGTTTTTTTTGCAACTCAGTCTCTGTTTTTTCCTTTGTCCAGCTTCTTGATGCTTCATTACATCTTCCTAATGAAATTTGACCCTCTACCTTCTGAGGAATAAGCACCTTGTTCTTCAAAGTTGGTGGCCTTCTTCCTTATTTTTGAGTTTTTGTTGTTGAGAGCTTGAAATCAATCCACTGCTTTTGTCTCTCTTGTCTGACTGAGCAGAAACTCTGGTGAAGGACATCAGAAGTCTATGAATATTCTCATTTAATTCTTTAAGGTCATATTGTCCAATCTCTTTCTCCTTTCTTTTGCGTTTTTGGTTTTCTTTCTCTTGTTTGATAGCAAGAGGGTGTGTTGTTTGGGCGAAATCTGATCATACTTGTCTGAATCTCCTTGATCTAAAAGGGTAGTTGGTAGGAGAATGTTTTTGCAATGAATTAATCATCATTCGCATACAAACGACAAAGATACATAATTAGTGATTGGTTTGCATATTAGAAGGCATTTTTGAAAATGTTGTATCATTGCATTGGATTCGATTGAGAACCGATTGATTGAAGACATTTCATATTAGTGTTTGATAGTGAAAACGACTCTTTCTCCTTCCCTTAAATAGGCGTTCATTGAAAAGAAACGATTTCTTATCATATTTCATGCATATTTTGGGGAATTGAGTCCTCATTCCATCAGTTTCACTTTTGTGCACCCTTTGAGTAAAGAACAGCTGTAAAATGAACGATAGTTAAAAATTATCTAGAACATTTTTGTTTTTAGGATCTTCCACCAACAGTAGACTAGGGTTAGCACTTTGGATTAGGTTGTGAGTACAACTCTCCAAAGTTTTCAAAAAAAACATTAACATCCTGAGCTAGGGAGAGTCAAATACAATTGTCGTATTGGTTTTCTGGGATCCCCCTCTCACACAAGGGTTACACACGAGGTCGCATTCGGGCGAATTACAGAGATTATCCCTCTGTGGTTCAACTATTTGTAGTGGTCAGATCGTATATTGGGGTTCACTGGAAGGTATACCCACGATTATGTGTGGGAGACTTTCGGGTTAATTTCGGACTTTTTATCCTACCCATACATTTTGGATCGGACTATCGACTGTACCCGCCCAGGGACTCACTCCGAATTGGTGTCTTTAGTTGCCATAATATTTAGGTACTTACACAAGGTGACAGTGAAGGGAAGTCTCACTGTACCTGGAACAGATATTGGTCAAACTCACTCGGGCTCCTTGGAGGGTAAATCCACAATTACTGCGTGGAAGCTTGCACCAAGGTGAAAGTATGTTAAGCAGGTCGCCATAGTAACTGTTCCACCATATCCTAGCCCCTTCTTGACTTGATCATCCAGCATTGGATTTCATCACCAACTAGTATGATCATCGAGAGAAGTTTTGTCTGCTTGGTTGATTCCTATATTTTATTAGTGCATGTTGTTTCATTTTGTTAGTTGGCCCTAGATTTTTAGTGTGTTCTGTTTTTATCCACAATTGAGCCCGTAGATGATAAAGGTCTTCACCGATCACGTAGGATGCAAGGATTGCCTCCAGAAGGCTATCAACCCTTACCTCCTAACCCTCCAGAAGACAACTACCGTAGAGAGGTAGAAAATCAATCTGACGCTGGAAGTGCTATTGCTCCTCCATTAGATAACTTAGAAGGCGCTTTGGTCACGGTTGAAAATCCCACTACATCTGTGTCAGCAACCCCTCTCGAACCACTTTTGGTTCGATTAGACTCCCTTGGGAACGTCATAGAAGAAGAGATCCCACGATTACTGAAGAGGATCTTTACCGAAACATATATGGGATCCACAGAACCAATATTTGGTGACGAGTATAGGACTCCTGTTCATCCTAGCACTGCAGTAGAAACCAATCCCACACTTGCTCATTCTATATGGAGGACTTCATTGGGACGCGATCTCTATGAACATTTCAAATCCTTTCGACAACCCTTTCAACCTCATGACCCTCCTAGTGATACAGGACCATCCGGTCAAACCATGAATCACCCAGTCGATCAGGTTATTCACCCTACTGCTACACTAGCATAAGTCCATCCTAATGCTGGACTCATCACCTCTACTCATCCCCAAAGCACTTCAATCTCTACCCCCGTTTCTACAAGCTTTTACTCTACAGCTCCACATGTTCCACATGATCCTGCTGGGACATCTTCTCACCCGAGAACGCAGACCCCTGCTAGCCAAACACAACCGGATGGAGGGAAACCACCATCCAATGAAACAGTCCCTCCTGGAGGACTACCTTTCCATGGAAGGCCCACTCCTCCTTGGGGACAACCCAATTTTCATGCTCCTCCTCGAGGGAAACCTATGTTTTCCAGTCACACCCCGATCGTAAATCCACCGCTAACAGGGGGGAAACCCTCGTTTGCTGGAAACCCTTCACAATCCTGGGGAGTATCTTTAGGAGGCATTTTTACCCAACCCCACATTGGGGGACACTTGTATAATAACCCACTAGGAGGAGTATCCAATCCTGTCCCTTTTGGAACATCTTACGGGCAATCTTATCCGGGCGACATCCCAAACACCACCTGGAGTTCTCCGGGACCATAGTCTTATCCTCCTCATGGGCCTCATGTGTATCCACCTACGGGATATACTCCTTACCATTCTGAAGGGAAAAATGTTTATCCTCCTCACGGGCAAATAAATCACCCAGCCTATAATGTTCAGAACCCACCGGGTTATGCCAATGTTTCTCATGCACCATTGAATCCTTCTTATCCTGGCCAGCAACAACTGTATGTAGGAGTACCTACCAGTTACAACTATCTACCTAACCCAGTCTATGGTCCTATTAGTGTTCCTATGCCACACCAGTATCATTTGCAAATTAACCGACAACTACCTTTCCTTGTGACTCTGGATCTCCCAGACTTGTCTCGATTAACTAATGATCCTATTTCTCATTCACCGGTTTGGCCAATCATTCCAGCTAAACTTCCTTCTGATATTCTGATATTCTTGGCAAAGATCCGAACAACCATGTGATGACTTTCCATTTGTGGTGTTCATCAAACTCCCTCATGGATGATTCTATACGTTTGTGTCTTTTCCAGCGAACACTTACTAGTTCAGCAGCAAAATGGTATATTGAACTACCACATGCTTCTTTTCATGATTTTAATTCCCTTGCCATGTCTTTCCTCATGCACTTTCAACTGCCCATTCGCTACGAGATAGGTACTGAACTCTTGACCTCCCTTCATCAAACTAACTCTATGCATATCTTTGACCATATTCATGAGTGGAGGCGGCAACGAAGGATGATCAAGGCAGTCATTCCTAACATGCTATTGGCAGAATGGTTTACTAAATCACTGTTACCCCCAATCGCTCGCGATGTCACTATGGGTGGTGCGGTCATCGAGGAACAAGCCATCGCTCAGGCTCAGTACTTAGATTTGGTGTATTCCCAATCTGGTACTTTGTATGATTTTATTCCGAATGTTGCTCAAGCTAATACCGATCCTTCTAAGCCATCATCCTCATCTCATGCGGATGGTGTTATCGGTTCTGTCAAAACTCAGTATTTTTCCAAATCAACTAAACCCTCCTCTACCTCCCCCCAAACTCAGATCTCTGAGGTGAATGCAGTTCAATCTTCCCCTTCACAACAATCCGGAGGTAAGAAGAAGACAAAGAATAAATCAAAAAATAATAATGAACAATCCAAAAATCAAACACCTGCTACCGAAAAGAAACCACAACGGAAATTGAAATTCCTGTGTATCATTTGTGGTGACAATCACTACACTTGGGATTGTCCACTTCACAATGAAGTGGCCAAAATTTTCCAAGGAAAGTCACAACCCGCTGTGCTTACTCATCCTTTTCCACAACAACAATCCATGGTTTCTAAAACCCCCTCTCCTGGGGGCAGTTCTAGCGATCCTAATGATGAGGCCTCGTCAAGTGCACATATTTATATGTTTAATGGGATCAATTTGACCACTCTCTCTAAGACATATGACACACCAGGTAACCCTGACAAAGGAAAAGACACTAACGGTACCGGTACTTTACCGGATCCATCATCGTCCTCCATCAGTCTTCCATCGGTTAATCCTCCGTCTAGACCACCTCAGATTGAGAAACCCACGTTGGACTCTATCTTACGCCCTCCTAAGAGCACTATCCACAAAGATACCTTTAATCCTAGTTCACATGCCGCCCAGAACTACAACATTGTTGAAGATTTGGCTTAAGCACCATGTGTTATGTCTGCGTTAGAAGTTCTACAGCACTGCCCCAGTCAACGTAGAATCCTCTTGGCCGCTCTTGGCGTTGTTGATCCTGAGTCGTCCAATCAGATCATGTTTAACCTGGAAAATTATGTGTCTTGA